>JBAMJV010001801.1:0-99776 GCA_037951105.1 Echinarachnius parma
GTGCCTCTATTATCGGCATCTTAATTTGATTTACAGTATCTCCAAAATATTGTACCTTATGAGCGCAAACACAAACGGTCAAGCAAATATAATTATACAACATACTCACGTCAGCATACACATCAATAATCGTACATAATGTATATACAAACAAGTATATTGACAACCATACAAATCTCCCTTTATTATGGTGTGTTAACATTGTGATAAGTTGCATAGTTTGGCTAATAATAATTTTCTTGTTCCTAATAAACATATTTTAAAACATCACACATTTCAATTTCATATAATATATAAACATGTAGCATTATCTGATACAGCAAATTAAATGTTATTTTATAGTACCAATAATGAATAATTTTAGATAATCGTAACAGAAGGAAAGTGAACTTTATGAGCTACACTGAAACAGGTAAAGCTTACCTGATACCTAACATTATCTGACAAAGTATTTTAAATTTTCTGTTTCGCTAAATTCTACAGTTAGAATCAGCATATATATGCAGAAACATGAATATACAACATTATGACTGTTTTAGCACTTTCACAATGTTAAAGCTGCCAATACAATTATGATTATGTTATGATGTGTTGTGTTCAAAGAATAAAAGCGAGTAGAGGCTTCCATCGGCCTGCTGGTCAGGAATTGGAAGTGTGGTCTCTGAGAAGACTTGAAATAATAGAGGAGAAGTCAATATTTAACTAGTCCTTGGCCCCGTTGCAGAAAGAGATTGATACAATCGATTGTAAGTCAATGATGTGTTCTAAATGCGCGAATCTGATTGGTTTAAACGCGCAAAGTTTTTTACTTACAATTAATTGTAACTTACAATCGATTGTATCTCTTTCTGCAACGGGACCCAGGTTCTATATTACTCATGTCACTCTATATACCATTTTACAACGACACGGCACAACATTACTAATGATGCCCGCATCCATCCGCTGAGAGACCTCTTTTCCTCTCTCAAACGTATTGCGCGGCAATCTTTTGGCCTCGTGCGATCAAGGAGGTATACAAATATTTTGTTATACCTCCTTGTGCGATCAATCTCTTTTCGCGACATTGGGTAAACAAAGAGATTCGAGGCCCACGACTAGTATCCTACACATTCTCGATTTTTCTCACTGCCCCCACGTACCAATTTTTGTTCCAAGGAAATTACAATCTTCGATGAGGTTATTGATGGAAGTTACATTAAAGGGTACCACCACCCAAAAATAATATTCTTATAAATGAAAGGTAACATCGTTAGTATTTCATTCCATCAAAAGTTCACAAAAATATGTTTCCAGAAAGAAAAAAATATAATTGGAAAACGCATCACCATTCTAAAGCATGCGTTCATGGGTCTGCATGTACGAGACTACTTTGTCCAGAGCGAACGAATCACCCGGGATTATATTGTCATCAAACGTACGCGTGAACAGCATTGGCGCCCGGGGGGGGGGGGGGGGGTATAAATTTGACCAATGGATACAACTTGTTTAGGGTGGGTTTGAAAAACCTGTGGTCGCGCGTGTGTACAGCAATATAGTTGAGTGCCCCACCCCCCCCCCCCCCCCCCCCGGATTGGCGCACTCGCAAATGTTTGGCCCGTATGGAACCAGGAAATAGTAGTGGTTCCGTAAGTGGTGGAAATTAATTGCTTTGTTTATGAATTACACAACCCTTTGCAAAATGTTTGGTATCTATTTCATATCACAAAACGGTACCAAAACATATAAGTATGTGTTGTTCTTTGCCTGGTGGTCCCCTTTAACAGTGAACTAAAAACGAGAAGATATTTTTTTAAAGAATTAGGCTGTCGATTTTCGGCAAACAATTATGTTCTCAAATTGGTATTCGTCTGCTTTGCGATATCATGGACGTCTCTAATGCTCTCCTAAATAAAACTCACAAAACAAAGAAGGACCCCTTAAGTAATCGCATGAACGCCAAAGAAACTTAACAAATGCATAATGCAATCAGAAGTATTTATAGAAGAGCGGGAAGCGGGACTTTTGACGAGGGAGGGTGTCTGCTTTCGAAGTGAAGGTTGTTTCTGATTGTTCCGCTACCCCGGATGTATCTAATGTCCCTCTGGATGTACTTCTCAAGGACGTCTCCAAAGTGTATCTGGACGAACGCCGCAGAGACAACATCCATCGGTGCTCGGCGCAGCACGTGAAGCAAACGTTGAGGGCGCAACACCTTGACATCTCTTTTCGCACCAGCGGCTGCCTCAGCACGTAGATGACAAAGATGAGGAAACCCTGGAAGGAGTTGAGGACGATGAAGACGACCTGGAAGACCTGGTTGAAGGCATGGTCGATCAGGAGGAGGTACCCGAAGGCCCACGTCAGCCCAAGGAGGAGGAATATGCAGAGTGCCTTCTGGAGACGCTGCCAGGTATCGCTGACTCCACCTGCTTTGCTCGATTTCTTCGCTGAAAGCGTGCGACTGAGACGTACGATCACCGTGATGTATATGATCACGTTGATGAGGATCATGATGCCGACTGGAGTGAGCAAGCCAAAGATTTGTGGCTTTAGCGAAATGAAGCACCTGGAAGAGAGGACGGAGACAATATAGATCATAGTTTATAAATCATATCCAAAAATGAATCATATTATTATGATTATAGGGTGGCAGTATAATCATTGAAAATTATCTGCGCTTGACCTATACCATACGATATACTGCTTTATATGGTATTGGTACAACACCTAACATATCATTTAAAGTTTATTTGCAATTGCTTCTTATCGGCATAAATTATTAAAGGGGAAGTTTCCCCAAGAATTAATGTGGATTGAATGAAAGGAGAACAATTTTAGAAGCCCAATAGTGAAAGTTTGAGCAAATTTGGATTTTCAATTCAAAAGTTATGATTTTGGTAAGTTTTGTTTGCCGCCCTCTCTAGATGCCAATTTGCCAAAATCTGTGATGCCATAGGAGGACAACCTTCCAATGACTTTGTACACACATTTTCATATTTTTAAACTTTTCGTGGATTTCACTGGACCAGTTGAGGAAGTTTTACCATAAATGCACGCACATTTACCTCTTCTCTAACATATCTGAGAATGAGAGTAGAAGGACGATGCTTTTTCATGAAAAGTCACATTTTGTGAAGTTTTGTTGTACAGTTCCAATGGGAGTTGTCCATCTGTGACATCACAGATTTGGCAAAGAGCCGACTAAGAGGGCAGCAAACAAGATTTTTTTTTTAAATGTGAAAAGTCATAATTCTTGATTTGATTATCAAAATCTGTTCAAACTTTCGCTATTAGATATCTAAAATTGTTCCCTTTTCACCCATCCTGCTTAAAAGCTTGTAGAAACTTCCCCTTTAATGAAAATTTCAAATGACTTACACATCTTGGAGAGTATAGTCATTTCGCGCTGCTGCTCCCGTAACGATCACAATTAGGGCTGGTAGACCTGTTACATATGCAACGGATACATAATTAATTATTGAATATGATAACTAATGTGCCTTTTTTGTCTTCCTCACATGGTCGGTATAAGATCACAGTAGTATAAATCTGATAGTTAAAAGGACAATCTGATAAATTAATGAGTGTTTCAATTTAATCAATGATGGAATAATTAATGAAGCTCACATGCACAGCAATTAAACTTCCACTAACACACGAATTAAGTAATCCTTAGTATCGTTGGAGGATTTTTAAATGGAAAGTAAAAGTTGCCTTTATGCATGAATTTTTCTAGCTAAAGGCAACGCGAATGGGGTCCTGGATTTAAAGTAAATAATTAAGGTATTTTTTGGCTTACCCCAGGCAAATAAGCTGGCTTTCAGCATAAAATCGCGAATCTGTGAGTTGACCACTCGAACGAAGAGCAGATACATGTTGACGCCCTCTACGACCATCCAAGAGAGCGTCGTCAGGGTGAAGTACTGCACCAGTGCTGCCAGAAAATCGCACCAAATTTGTACTGTACTGGCAGGTGAGTTGCACTCATCATCGTCCCCTGGACCATCCTCGTGAACGACGTCGCCTTCCATTCCATGTTCGAGGGCTACGACGACGACGAAGATGATGTAGAGGAGCAGAAGCGACGCGCAGATGTTCATGAAAATCTGATTCGGTTGTTTCTGACGTAGCTTGCTGTAGTAAAGCAGAGAATGATGATAAAGAGTTGTGAATTTGAGGGGAGAAAGGAACATCGTCAAAAGCGTGTCGTGTTTAGTTAACACTGTGTTGATCGCTTAAACTACTAATGAAATCTTTTTTTAGTTTTGGGGGGTTGACAGGTGTAAACGGCAAAAAAAAAAAAAATAATAATAATCGGTTCCACATCTCTGTTCTCCCTCATAAAAATACGCCCCGACATATAAAGAAGAAAACAAATATTTTTAAATAATACATGAGATTACCTTTTGAATGAAATAATGAGTGTTATTATTAACTTAACTAAGAAAAGTCAAATTAACTTACGAGGAATATCCATAGACACATAGTGTGATTGCAAGACTTGCAATGGACAACGCACATCCCACGTAACTCAGAACTCTACTCGCCTCGTGAAACTGCTGGGATGTCTTGATCTCATGGACACGCTGTGATAAGAAAGATAATAAGAGAGGAAAGAAAGAAAGATAACAGGGCACAATTAACCTATTCTGTACAGGAACAAGGTAGACCCTGCACAAAGTGTATGGAGGTTTCAGAATTTAGTATGGAACTGGTTGACGAAACATAAACAAATATATATACATATTATATACAAATAATCCATCGAATGAAGAACAGTATACGAACTAAGGGGCCTTGTAAAGTAAAATAATTACATACATCCAAATAAGATTTAGATAGAGCTCACCCCACCCACCCACCCCCCTATCCAAACTTTTTTTTCCTCGGAAATCCATCTCCGACATGGACAGAAAAGCCATTATATGATTTGAGACGAGTAAAGTGCATTTTTTTACACTTAATCTTTATTTTGGGTGGGGTTTTCCAATTTTTTATTTTTTAAAATCCAAAACTGCCCTGGACCCACCCACCTACTTCCAAATCTTATTTGGATGTTTGGAATTTGTCTAACTTTGCAAGGCCCCTAAACCATACTAACAATAAACGACCGTTCATGTGTTACTATTGTCACTGTTTGTTAAATAGGTCATTCTTGCCATTTGTAAAGCTGGCATATTTTGTTCTATTTTTAGGAATTAGAGACAATAAACACGTGTGATTATGTCAGATCATTAAACTCGCACTCATTGATTTGCGTACAAACTAGCCTTGTTACGAATGTCCAAACCGCGGTGTGACATTTACCTCTTAAAGTGACTGCGTCTTAATCTTCATAGCGCGCTGCGTGGCGCCTCCCTGTGACGATTGAATGATCTCTTCTGACGTGACGATGCAATGTCTTTAAAATGGACTGTTAAGTCAGATTTGGGAACTAGGCGGAATCGTACGTGAGCGCAACGCTCGCGCAATACCTTACATTTAGAGGACGCACGGCGTATGTCCAACATAGCGCCTCCCTGTGTTAAAAACCTGTTAAAAACGCTACAGAATAGTCTCTTTCAGTAACACAAAAAAAACAACATATAAACTGACCATGAGGACGGCAAAATTGGACGTGTGGTTGCATTGGCAGGTCAGCAAGGAATTGTTTGTAGTCCGTCCCCTGACCAGTCTGCAGCCGTAGGATGACCAGGACCCACGGCCGTGGTCAGCATCAAAGTCCCAGTATACACAGATGGGGTGGTCCATGACGGTGGTGTTATCGTTTTCCTGCAAAGTGAGATAAATAAGGTAGGAGTGCCAGAATCCGCCCATTACTAGGACTCGTCCATATCAATGTTTACTACATTCAATACTGACTATCTTGGGGAAAAAAATCAATGAAAAACAGATTATTATATTGGCAAATCACAACATCAATGTCAATGTTTATTTATCAATTGGAAATGGATGCTTGGACGAATTCGGGCAGTTATCAAGGTAATATGCGGAGGGAATTTAGCAAATTTGTCTGAAAAATTTAGCCCTACACTTTATTACCTCTTTCTTATCCCCGGATGTTTGAGATCTCCCGGAGTTTTGTTTGGAAATATTTTTTAATTTGACCAGCATATCATTCGATATTATTACTTTAAAATCGCGATACTCCTCTAACAACATCAAACACTATATTTTAAAATAAACAGAACAGTTTTGTACCGTAAAGGGTTTGAATGTAGTCGTGACGTTCGTCTGTAGGTTCGCAGACCCGTGTACGGTGACGGATACAATGGGCGTGTTTTGTCGAAGTTCACCAAGTGGAATTGGACAACTCCTGTCGCTCTCCACCAATGAAACGTTCTCTGAATCAAACGCATTTGGGTTTCTGACCACAGAAAACGCGACTCGAAGATCGGTGGCATCGGCGTCACTGTTGTTCGAGTTGAGGTCGCTGTTCTCGTTAGAAGGTATATATGACTGGACACTGATGGCGGCCTCGATGTTGTCTGTTTCTTGTAACCATGGTGATGCCGCACCGGGACGGAAGTCCTCTCCATCGATGATGCCGATGTCCTCGCCTGAAGGGTCACCGTCGCTGCTTGATACGTTAGATACGAAGGTGATACCGGATTGTAGGTCCTCCTCGGATGTTGCTTTTACCTTAAATAAATACATTAAAGATACGCTTGGTAATCGAGACGATCATTATTTCCTAATTAATGTAATTTTTGTCTGTAACAATAAATTAACGTTTGTTGAATAACTTTTGATAAACAGGACAAACGTAAGTTTTCTTTGACATGTAGGCTATCTACCAATCTTATCTCCAAAAACTGATACAATTGTTATCATAATTGATTTTCACGTATAGACCGACACCGAAATTAGGCTTCACCACTTTCAACGAACTGTTGATTTTCTTCAGATCAACAAGCTTTAGCTGTTGTGCATCTGTCTTTATGATATTTATTTAGCATTCGAATTCACACTTAAAATTCATATATATTATATTGTATTGAAATAACAAATACCGTTACCCTTACGCCTAAGTTAGTGTTCACAACATTCACGGGCCCGTTTTGTTTTTATTCATACCCGAATACTCTTGACTAGCTCTTGATCAAGGGCTCATATGCCACTTTTGCTGGATAAATGTGTCCGTGACGTTAACTTTCCCTTCGAGTTTACATTTGAAATAAAAAACAAACATGTTTCGTATATACTAAACAAGAAAGTATAACGTTACCTCTACGCCTAGGTTAGGCTTGACAACTTTGAGCGATCCGTTGGTCTTCTTCAAATCAACATGTTCTAGCTGATGTTCCAGGGCTCGCATGGCGTTGCTTCCAGATCGGTTCTTCTCTTGAGCCTCTACCAGCTGTTCGGGGTCGCTATCCAACAGGTTATCGATGATTGTCACGACATCGGTGGTAACCTGGAAGAGCACGGTACAGATCACGTCAATTAGACGATTATGAAAATAACACATTTTGATGGAAACAGTTCAAGTGAATGTAGCAATCATTTTGCATTTTACCGAGGGCGATTCCACTTCAGATTGCCAGAGGCAATAATGCAGAGGACCACGTTTCGCGGTCATGCGGGCAGGTAGGCTGTAACAGACAAGACAGACAGCATCTATCGCGGGTTAGACCATTCTTGTATAGCTTTACAGTACTGTGGTCTAGTCACATTGCCAGAATCTTCACAAATTCGAGCAGTTCTCACATACCTCGGAGTGCTCGGAATCGAATGTCTCCATGGGAGATTTTAAAATCTATACAAACTGAATGCAATTAGTTAGCAAAATATCACTTTGCATTTTCGTTCTTTACCCGGTCACAGGTCATTCATTTACCATGGCCCAGTCCCATCCCAGTCTAATTGGCTACACAGTCCTGACTCTCATTGCCTGTTGTGTCTATAATTCTGTACCTCTTTTACCCCTGTTCACGTATATGTTTATTTGTCTTTGAAGGTCATAAGCTACATGTCAACCTTGACATCTTAATACTCATGTCCTCAATTTAATTCTTGTCAGGACACCGATTATGCTACGATCGTCATTTAAAGGCTCCGTACTGTCTATCAAACTTTTAATTAAGCTTATTGCAATCCTTACCTGTGAATCTGTTGATTTCAAGGACACCACGGTCTCCAGGACACTGGTTGTCAAGGCAACATCTTCCGATCCCACTTCACCCTCAGTGATGGAGATGACCTCTTCTAAGACCTCGTCGACTGATGCTGTCGTGATGTTCAGCTTTTAAAATAAGACGTTTAGTATGAAGAGTTCATAATTATGCCAAAACACAATACAACCATTTTTACCACTTCGAAATAATTAAGATAAAACCTGCTGAGAAACTGAATTAGACAATATGTGATATTTGTTATCATATTTTAACAAAATGTAGCTATATAATTGTGACTTTGCTCTAAACATTACAAGGATTGAATTATTTCGTTTTTGTATATGATGTGAAATATTGACATTTCATGATGAGTTTAGGAATACAACAAGAAAACTTCGCGAAAAGAATTTACACGTAACAATAACATGTGAAATGCAGTGCGCATATCACAACAAAAGCGGTACATTTACACAAGTGATGCACCTTGACTTAGGATTCGTTTGTCACAAGATGAGTAAAGAAATGGCGCGACTTTGTAGGATCATTTTAAGTTATTGCCGTCATTGTTCATCTCTTATGGTTTAAGATATTACTTTCGTTCTGTGCATGAACATGCATTATTTCATGAAACACAAAAAAGAATTTTTACACAGAACGTTTCGTTCAATGATACACCTTTTTTCAAATTATAATCGAATACAATACACGGCACGTTTTGATACACTTCCTTGGACATACGTGTAATGCCCGGCGCAGACAGAGCCGACTCGAACCGATCCAACTGGTTTCAGCCTGATTAACTCAGTATACGCTGCCTCAGGACTCCGGTTTGTCCAGTCAAGTGCCAGTCGGAGGTCATTCGAGGCCGATTCAACATGTTGGATCGACTCCGACTGGGCGAAACTGACTCTAGTCTGACTGAAAACCAGTCGGATCGGGCCGAGTCGGCTCTGTCTGCGCCGGGCTTAAGATGTCTAATGAAAGAATTATCCAAACATATAAAGAAACTGACCAGAAATATATTGTGAATAAAAGAAGACAAAGAAAATGGGATTCCAACCCGAGACCTCCAGATGCCAGACTGGTGCTCTTCCGACTGAGCTATAGAAAACCCTAGACGGTGCTCGTCCCTGAAACCCCTTTTGTCATTGCCTGAATGGTCATAAGCTATAATAAACCTGACATAAACCCGAAGGAAACAAATCAACTTGGGGATATATGCGAGGGAATACCGAAGCGATACAGCTTTTTGTAATAATTAATTCAGACATATAAAGAAACTGACCAGAAATATATTGTGATTAAAAGAAGGCAAAGAAAATGGGATTCCAACGGGATTCGAACCCGAGACCTCCAGATGCCAGACTGGTGCTCTTCCGACTGAGCTATAGAAAACCCTAGACGGTGCTCGTCACTGAAACCCCTTAATTCTCATTGCCTGAATGGTCAGAAGCTATAATAAACCTGACATAAACCCGAAGGATACAAATCAACTTGGGGATATATGCGAGGGATCACCGAAGCGATACAGCTTTTTGTAATAATTAATTCAGACATATAAAGAAACTGACCAGAAATATATTGTGATTAAAAGAAGGCAAAGAAAATGGGATTCCAACGGGATTCGAACCCGAGACCTCCAGATGCCAGACTGGTGCTCTTCCGACTGAGCTATAGAAAACCCTAGACGGTGCTCGTCACTGAAACCCCTTAATTCTCATTGCCTGAATGGTCAGAAGCTATAATAAACCTGACATAAACCCGAAGGATACAAATCAACTTGGGGATATATGCGAGGGATCACCGAAGCGATACAGCTTTTTGTAATAATTAATTCAGACATATAAAGAAACTGACCAGAAATATATTGTGATTAAAAGAAGGCAAAGAAAATGGGATTCCAACGGGATTCGAACCCGAGACCTCCAGATGCCAGACTGGTGCTCTTCCGACTGAGCTATAGAAAACCCTAGACGGTGCTCGTCACTGAAACCCCTTAATTACGGACTTTTCGATTTGTACGTTCACTAGTGGACTGGTACGATGACGTCATTTTTTGAAGCAGTGCGCATGCGCATCTACGTGCCCGTCGTTCGTTCCAGATATCTAGTACGTGTACACCCCTGTTTTGCCGTCGGTCTAGATCTGTGACGATAAGCACTATTTGGCTACGAAACACAATGTCATATAGCTGTATATTTCTTGTTTCTCTGTTGTGGTCTCTGTAAACAGGTTAACTGAACTAAATGATTTAAATGAACTTGTCTATAAAGGTTACCTGTTTATAGCGTCCACTCTTCTTGTCTGCATTGGGTGGTCATTATACACAGGTTTGACTATTTCATTTTTATTTTATGGAGTCTGTCAATAATAAGTTACCTGATTATAGCGCCCACTTCCATTGTTTCATTTGGGTGGTCACTATACACTGGTTTGACAGTACACTGTGTTATGGAATTTGTCTATAAAGGTCACCTGTGTATAGCGCCCACATGTCTTGTTGCTCTTGGGTGGTCACCATACAAAGTTTACTGTATATGATTTGATGGAACTGGTCTATAAAGGGCACCTGTTTATTGTCGCCAATTTATTGTTTTCCTTTGGCGGTCGTTATACACAGGTTTGACTGTAAAAAAACGACTTTTCGGGACATGTGTATAAAGGTCACCTGATTATAGCGGCCAATTTTCTTGTTTTCCTTTGATTTTCATTATAGACAGGTTCCGAAATATCGTTTACAGTCAAACCTGATAATAGCGGCCAATTTTCTCGTTTTCCTTTGGTGGTCTTTATACACAGGTTTGACTGTAAACGATTTTCGGAACATGTATATAAAGGTCACCTGATCATAGCGGCCAATTTTCTTATTTTCCTTTGGTGGTCATTATACACAGGTTTGACTGTAAACGATATTTCGGAACCTGTCTATAAAGGTCACCTGATAATAGCGGCCAATTTTCTTGCTTTTCTTTGGTGGTCTTTATACACAGTTTTGACTGTAAACGGTATTTTGGAACTGTCTGCAATGGAAAACTGTTTATAGCGGCCAATTATTCATATCCCTTTGGTGGTCATTATACACAGGTTTGACTGAAAACAATATGTTGGCACCTGTCTATAAAGGTCACTTGCAATTAAGTGTCAATTGTATTGTTTCCATTGACTGGTCAATATATTCAGAGGTTTGACTTTATAAGATTTTATAGAATCTGTTTATAAAGGTCACCTGTTTAGAGCGGCCATTTGTTCTTGTTTCCATCTGGTGGTCACTATACACAGGTTTGACTGTATTAGATCTTAAAACCTTTTTTTACAAAACTAATCTTCTCTGCAAACTTCGCACGAGCACTGCATTACGTAACTGTCCAGAGACTTGAACGCGCGTCGTCGTGTGAAATCGAAAAGGTAAAGAACAACAGTCAACGTGCCTAGTCAACTCAATGTGGTACCTCACTGGGACGACAGGTCAACGGCCCTCGTCTCAGCGATCGAAAACTCCCTGCCTGAATGGTCAGAAGCTATAATAAACCTGACATAAACCCGAAGGATACAAATCAACTTGGGGATATATGCGAGGGATCACCGAAGCGATACAGCTTTTTGTAATAATTAATTCAGACATATAAAGAAACTGACCAGAAATATATTGTGATTAAAAGAAGGCAAAGAAAATGGGATTCCAACGGGATTCGAACCCGAGACCTCCAGATGCCAGACTGGTGCTCTTCCGACTGAGCTATAGAAAACCCTAGACGGTGCTCGTCACTGAAACCCCTTAATTCTCATTGCCTGAATGGTCAGAAGCTATAATAAACCTGACATAAACCCGAAGGATACAAATCAACTTGGGGATATATGCGAGGGATCACCGAAGCGATACAGCTTTTTGTAATAATTAATTCAGACATATAAAGAAACTGACCAGAAATATATTGTGATTAAAAGAAGGCAAAGAAAATGGGATTCCAACGGGATTCGAACCCGAGACCTCCAGATGCCAGACTGGTGCTCTTCCGACTGAGCTATAGAAAACCCTAGACGGTGCTCGTCACTGAAACCCCTTAATTCTCATTGCCTGAATATTGTGATTAAAAGAAGGCAATGAGAATTAAGGGGTTTCAGGGACGAGCACCGTCTAGGGTTTTCTATAGCTCAGTCGGAAGAGCACCAGTCTGGCATCTGGAGGTCTCGGGTTCGAATCCCGTTGGAATCCCATTTTCTTTGCCTTCTTTTAATCACGAAAGAATTATTCCTCACATTATCATTTTTTATAATTTACCTCATCAATATGGGAAAGTTTGTCTGCGCTCGTCAAATTTGTTGCATGGTAGATAATTGTACGCTGATTACACGAGCAGACAGTGTTTTCACATACCGGCCTCAGAATAAGGTTCTCTGTAAAAAAAAAAAAAAAAAAAACACCACATACGGTAATAAAAAAACAAATAATACTAAAAATAACAGAAGAAGTTATTATACGATTACTCAATCAATAAAGTGCCTTATATAGTTTTATTGAAACTTAATTATTTAATCAGTTCAAGAAAATGTAGTTTGGTAATAAAATGCATTACAATACATTAACTAAATATATACATTCTCCATAGATACTGGTCACTACCTGCTCGAGTAATATCGAACCAGTCCTAAATAGCTTGATTTGGTTTAACTGAGATACATCTTCCAAAATTAACTTTTCCCAAACAGTGTGGAAAGTTTTTTAATCTACCTAATTACCATTTATTTGAGACCTGTTTGTATCCGTTTATGAATCAGTGGATTAGCTAGTTACCCCCTTTCTAAAATCACTTTTGAAACAATCGCTTGCTTCATGGCTGAGTACCTCCCATTTGTTTAAACAGAATGTGCCAGATTGACAGTTATCTGTGCTTAATCCTATGGGATGAATCAATGAATAGGTGAATGAATGAGTATACTGCATAATTTTGGCACATTCTGTTTGAGACCCACCTTTAAACAAAAGGGGAGGTACTCAGTCATGAGAAAAGCGATTGTTACAAAAGTGGTGTCATTTTAGAGAAGAGGAAATCAGCTAATGCTATGATGCATAAAATGATAAATACAGGTCTCAAATTAATGTGAACTAGGTGGGTAAAAATACAACTTTCCGGACTTTTTGTGAGGAATTTATTATAAGAGAACATTCATTATAGTTGATTCGTAACCCACTTTTACATTCCACTTCTCGACACACCGGTGTAATTTGGGTGGGACACACCAGCGATGCAACGGGCGCAGCATTTTCAAGTTGGACGCAAACGAACCTCGCGTCCTCACAGGAAGGTCCCGAATTCAAATCCCACTCGACGGCAATCTCCCCCTTTAAGCGGTCCGGTTCGGAACTGCGTCCACAGTATAAAGATCCGTCATTGGCCGTTTCCAATGACGTCACATCATTCTCAGCGGATATAAAATATCTCTCGCGGTCTTCTGCCACTCTGCCGTTCGGATCTCCGCTAGCCCACACAGTTGCTCGACAATTCGCCCAGAAGTCAATCGTAATGTTAGAGACAATGGATTCATCTTGAACTACTATGCACATACTGATGTTGTTCTTAGAGCATTCCACAATGGCACCCTCTTCGTTCAGCATCACTTCTTCGATAGCGGCTGGAAAAAAAGGGAAGACAGGAAGTTTGATCAATCCAGTGTGTACAAATGAAACTCTTTGATCAAATAGAATGATAGAGGAGGACGATACTTGTTTTTTTTTTATAAATCATGCAACTTTTATGTATTTCACAACCAGTCCTATTGAGTGGAATTCATGAAAAAAACTACTTGTTAATTTAATAGTGATACTAAAGATTGTTAATTAATAATGTTATCATTTAGTATCCAATCGCTTTAGCATTACCTTAGGATATAGCTGAGGAGTTAAATAATTATTTTGTTACAATTGGGTCAAACTTGGCACAGAAGATTCCAAATGTACGTTATAGTTATAAGGAATACTTGGGTAGAAGAAATGATAAATCCTTGTTTTGGAAACCCGTGACAGAAAGGGAAGTTTTTGATTATTTGTGTGCCCTAGACAGTAAGAAATCCCATGGATATGATAATTTACCAATAAGACTGATAAAGGATGCAGCTAACTTTATTGTTGTACCACTAACTTACATTTTTAATTTGTCATTAGAAAAGGGTACTTTTCCTGATTGTCTTAAGGTAGCAAAGGTAACCCCTATTTATAAAAAGGGGGCAAAGACTGATCCAGGAAATTACAGGCCTATCTCAGTCTTGCCAGTTGTTGGGAAAATATTTGAAAAAATTGTGAATGTTCGTTTAATTGATTTTTTGGAGACTAATGATATTTTGTATAAACATCAGTATGGATTCCGTAAGAAATATAGTACAAAACTTTCTTTGATTAATCTTATTAATACGCTTATGAGGTCGATGGATGAAAGAAAAGTTACGCTTGGTATATTCATAGATTTTCAAAAGGCGTTTGACACTATAAATCATGATATTTTGCTGGAAAAGATGGCACATTATGGTATACGTGGTATTGCTTTCGAATGGTTTGCTAATTATCTCTTGAATCGTTCTCAGACATTATGCTATAAGGAGGCCACATCTACCCGAAAGACTATAACGTGCGGCGTGCCGCAGGGGTCAGTTCTAGGTCCTACATTGTTTTTAATTTATATTAATGATTTACCTTGTTGTACTAACTATTTTAACTTCAGATTGTTTGCGGACGATTCAAATATTTTTCACACGTTTGATGAGAATCAAAATGAAATTGATGTAAATGAGGTTAATGAGCAACTGAATGCAGTTAAAAAATGGTGTGATGCTAATAAACTTACTATTAACTTAAAGAAAACTAATTATATGTTCATTAAAAGTAAGCGACGGGTAATTGCTGTAAATGGTGTTCTTAGACTGTCGAACACAGACATTAATGATGTGAGTGTGGCATCTTTTGAAGGAGTTCAAATTGACAGTACATTGTCTTGGAAGCATCACATTGATTTTGTAAATAAGTGTGTTCGTAGAAAAGTGGGTTTGCTATTTAAATTGAGATATTTTGTTCCTCGGTATATTCTTATGCTCTTGTATAAATCGTTTATACAGCCCCACATACTCTATGGAATTGAGGTATGGGGAAGCAGTTATAAATCTCGCTTGAATTGTATTTATTTGGCTCAGAAGATGGCTGTGCGAGCTATTACATTTTCATTATTTAGAGCATCCTCGGGACCATTGTTTAAACAAGTGGGGATATTAGATGTTTTTGATTTGCATGAACTGGCAGTTTCAACGTTTGTATATGATTTGTATAACGGAAATTTACCGCACACACTATTAGATTATTGTAAGATTGTACACCATACTTATGAAACAAGAGGACAAGAAAATTCAATGCTACCCTTGCCAATTTGTAAGACGACACAAGGTACATTTACCATTTCCTTTGTTGGACCAAAGCTTTGGAATAGCTTACCTCAGAAAATTAGAGAACAAAAAACAAGATGTTCATTTCGTAAGGCCCTCACAATGTATTTGATGAACAAATAAATTATCTGTATGTTAGCAGTTAGTTACGTTTTGTATTTTGAATGTAAACAATATAATCTTAATATCAAGTATAATGCTTATTTTGTAATATAGAGATACACTATCGATATAATGAAAAGGGAGAACCAATCTCGACTAGCACTTGTGCTAACTTTTGGTTTTCTTTTAGCAACAACCTTAACTTTTGTATAAATGTGTTTTATAGTATGTAAGCATTGATTTAGTTTTACTAATCTATTGCAGTGATTCATTGTTTTGTAAATTATGTACAGTTGATGTACATATATATGATATTGTTGTTGTTAATAAACTTCAAACTTCAACTTCAACTTCAACTTCAACCTTTTTTCATATCGCCGTGTGTGTGTGTGTGTGTGTGCGTGTTCATGCACCAAACATGCAAACACGGAACCGCCTAATGTGTACAACCCGACTTGAGGGAACCAACATAATAATAATAACATACACTATTTATATAGCGCTTAATATACTGGTTCTAAGCTCTAAGAAAGAAAAAAAAAAGAGAGAAGTATTAAAGGGATAGTTGAGTATTGGTCAAACTTAACTTTAGTAACCAAAACCTGCACCATTACGGTACAAACTAATAGTTATAACTCCACCATGCTCGAAAAGTGTACACAATTACAAACGACAAAGTAAACCCCCTGTTATCATTAAAAAAGAGCCGTTACAACTTAAGAGTCAAATTAACTCTAGAGTACGCTAGCGCGAAGCGCTAGCGTTCTAGGTCCTCCTGATACGGGACTGAAACTGAATATCGTTTTTGCACGCTAATTGTGCTTAAAATTATACATATGATACGGTACCTACCACCGATTCATTCTCCAATATTTGATCCAACTATCGGTTGGATTAAAATTATGGTTTTTCCCTCCATTCCGCTAAAAATCAGTGATGTATATGCGCCTCCCCGACTTCTCTCCGTGTGTTAGCGCGACTCCGAACAGATTTTGAACGAAAGATGATCGCCATGGCCGCCGATGCGAAGGGCGAACGGGGCTTGCGATACACATTGTACATGCGCGGTAAGCATAGGAGGACCTAGAACGCTAACGCTTCGCGCTAGCATTCTCTAAAAGTGATAGCCGGACGTCAATCACTTTTATATTATATTTTGAAAGTAAATTTCACAACAATGAGAGCATTTGAATGGGAATTATTATTATTTCCCATGTTATATTTAATGATCTTTCACATGGAATTGAAATCAACCAAATCAGTTACAATTAATTTTGGGGGGGCACTTCGGAAAATACCAATACTCAACGCTCCCTTTTCCAATGTACAAAAACTACTATTACTATTACTACTTCTACTTTGACTATACAATTGATAACAATAATGATAATTATAACAATAACACTTATTATAGTCCGATCATAATAATAATGATAATAATTATTATTGTCGTCCCCCCCCCCCCCCCCCCCCAACCGAATTCAAATTGGTAAATTTGGGTTCGGTTCCACAGTGGTCTTGGCCTCAAACATCTTTGGTGAAGGACACCCCGCCCCCTCCCCCCGCTTACACGTCTCTCAACGAGTGGTCTCGGCCTCGGCCACCTTCGGTCTTGGTCCCGCTTTAGTAAATTACGCACCCTCTTTAAAATCCTGGCTATGGGTCTGGATCATGTTGATTATTATTATACTTATTAATGTTATTATCATCTTTATTATTATTCTTACATTATTATTATTATTTTAATAATTATTATTATTACTATTAATATCACTGCGATTTTCTTCAGAGCAGTCATCCCGATGATATGGGTATGAGGTATCTTTTCGATGAATGCGCTCCTACAAATCACAAAACCATTAACGATACTACTTAACTTACGGCTATCGTTTTGTAAAAACTAAGGATACAAGTAAATATGTCTAAGTTCCGGTGTAGGAAACGATTAGTGCCTTTACTGCCTTGCTGTAAAAGTTGTAATGGGTTACCATTTGTGACCTTACACCACAAAACGACCAATAAGTCGGGAAAACTGATTGTGCTGCTTTTCATAAAACATTAAAATAGAAGTCATTACCTTTAAAATGGTATATCATTTGTCATATTTGGACGAAGCAAACCCTCTCAAAACGAATATCAAAGATTTTAAATATGGCTGAAACATTTTTAAAATAAGGGAGAAACGGGCCATTTAAAAGATCAGTTTCCATTAAAGCGCTGTAATAAGATCACATTTATGAGATAAAAACATTATATTTAAACATGATTTCCGACGCTCAAAATGTTACATAAGCTAGATTATAGAGATATGCTTATTTAGGAAATACCAAAATCCTAAATCTCAAATTTTGAACAAAATTTGACTATTTTAGCTAATAAAAAAGAAACTGTCACAGCGACATAACGGTCGTTTTGTGGTGTAAGGTCACATTTTGTGTTGCAATACTCTGTTATGTACACTGTATCTTTCTTTATTGTTCATTGTGCATGTAGGGTGCGGCTGAATATTATTTGTTCTTGTTTAAATCTTTTAAAGTGATACCTGTAAAGTGTCAGATATTGCACAAAATGACATTTGAGACTTCAATCCTATATCAATATCATTGTAAAATACAATTGAAAGATTTGTGAAAGTTTGAAAGAAAACGAACACTGTTTACCTAGTGAAAAAAACGAATATTGAGTTCATATTTTATCACCGAATACTGATGGTCTGCCAGACTTTTGTCGCAGTAATGAATGATCCGTTTGAGATATTCGCACCCGTGTATTTTTACACACGTTGTACATAATTCATGGAATTTGAACTCGCTTGGCTCAAAGTTCAATCTCCGGAATGTTCTCACGGGTGCTGCATGCGGACGTTCTCAGCTAAGACAATGTACTTTTTTTCAATTGCGTTGATTAACGCTTTAGAAATAATGATTTTCAATGATAATAATCTTCATACTAAAGGGACATTTGAAAAAATCAAACCCTATTTTATTCTTCTCTTACCATAAGCTAAACAACACGGTAGAAGAGAAACGAGGAAGCTCCAAGTAATTTTCGTGGATTTGGACACTTTACAGGTATGACTTTAAGCAAAATAAAAGCAATATTTCGGTATCATTTTGAGCCAAGTGTAAAAAAAACAGGCCAACTAAGTGTGTTCTATACTAGTGAGGACCGATATCAACTGTGTTTTATACTTGTGAGGACCGATATCGTGTGTGTGGTCCCCGTAAGTCGGTCCCGATAGTGCCTGGAAAATAGTAAGAAGGATTGTATTTCACATAAAGAATACAATTTAAAAATATATATATTCTAAACACGGGGAGCTTAGAGAGACAGGGAGAATATTATGATGCAGTATCCTCGTGCTTATCCGATCGTGCCACAACACTTCCACAATTCAATAATTTGAAGTATACATTACCAAATTTGTTAAAGGGCTCAGTATATAATAATGATATAATGGGTCATCATTATTATACATCACTTAAAAAATATCCACGTACTTTAATTAGACTTTGGCCTTATATCATGCAGTGTATCGACTAGAAATGTGTTTCGTCCGCACTGTTCCCACGGTATAAACTTGGTACGGAAGGAGCGGAGATATCATTTCGATGGGGAAATGCCAATCACATCCTGTCAGCTCACCAAAGCAAACATACCATAATACAAATTATAGAAAAGGTATTTTGAACAATGAACCTTCGAGTTGACTACCGTAAAGTATACAATGAGGAAATGTGCATATCAGTGGCGTGCCCAGGGTTTGAAGACTAGAAGTAGCGGACACAATAATTATCAACTTGATGCAACAGGGATGTTTAATTCATTATACCAAAAATATCCATCGTATTGTTAATTGGTGATGTTTTGTTGAAATAATGATTAAATTGAGAGATCGTCAACGACTACTTAAAAACTTCTTTTGAACATTTTTGAAAAAGTGTAAGCATTTTTTTAAATTTTATAAAAAATAATCGAATAAATCTGGGCCCCATATTTATTCCGATCGGATATATTTATTGATATTGTAGCCATTTCTGAACCGATTTTGTTCTAATAAAGTTTATTCTGCCATTAAAATTGTATGCTCTTTCAAATGTTACACTCAGTTTTTCATTATCTCACAACAAAAATTATTTTGTGCAGCGCCCTCTATACCAAAACTGAACTACCCCTTTAAGAAGATTTAGAAACCTAGCTTGGGTTTTCAAATCAAGGGGATCACGTCAAAATTGAAAGGTTGGAAAATATTACTTTGCATGTCACTCGCCAATATGACTTCATTCAAAATGGAATTGTCCGTTGTCCGTTACTCGATTACTTTAAAATAGCTTACCTGGAATTCTGACTTTCAGTTGAGTCTCACCCTTTCCGATACCACCTTGTGTAGTGACAATGCAGATGTATTTTCCACTATCCGATACTTGGAGCTTCGAAATAGTCAAGTTCCCGCTGAAAACAGTATCCGCTTCGAAAGATATTCTCTCATCGCCCATATCATCCAAAACACTTTGCTTACACATATCAGTATTTTTGGCATCGTTTGGACACGATAAACTGGTAATTCCAGTTTCATTCCTCCACCATTTAAGGTCGCTAAAAGATTCTACAGATGTTTGAGGTCTGTAAATGCAAGAGAGGACAATTGTTTCTCCGATAAGAGGCCTAGGGTTAGAAACGATGATAGATACATCAGGGGTTCCAACAATCATGACTGTAAGGGAAAAAAAGAAGTGAAAAGGTTGTTATGATGGATTCAGAAATAAATAATTTGTTCCAAGAGATGAAGGGTCAGCCTGATGATAACTTGATTAACAATACGAACTTAACAAGTTACCGATCATACCCATAAGGGAACCGGGCATTCCAAACATGCCAGCATTTAAATACACCGTCTAAATACATTCATTGTCAACGCCCTTTAAAGTGGTCCGACAAACAAAATGAATCACCCTTAAAAAAACTTTCTGTGACTTGCTAAGCCCGACTACCTTTTAAAATTCGCGATATCAGGGGTGTGGACAAACAATTAGTAACATCATTGTAGGCGGAAGCCCACTGCATGTTGAGTGTTGTGTAATGCGGACGGCGTTCAGGCATATTCTGGGGGCGTTCTCAATGGCGAATTTTCAGATAGATCTTCTTGTAAATGCATTTTCGAAGAAAGATTCTTATATTTGGATTCTCCATGCAAAATTACAAAAGTCAGTGTAAAAGTCAAATTTTGTGGGGTAACCTAAAAGATGCTCTCCTCCTTTAGTAAGCCCAAAGTGAAACATATATTAAAGCAAATACAATATCAGAGCTTGGTTGAGATGATAAACATTTGAACATAGCCTTTACTGGAATAATATGGAATTTTAGAGCTGGAAATTATGAAAGTGTTGTGTTGGGATCGGATAAGATGTTATTGGCATTAGGAGAGGTACAAAACGAAGGAAGCGTGAGGCATATATTCCGGAGTAATAGTCAAGTCTTTATTCAACTCCTATAAAGAGTATATATAAACCAAGTCTCACATACATGTAGTATATAGTATAGATCTCGGGAGCGTGGAGATAAACACGTGCTAGCCCAATGAGGGTTTGAGCTAGTTCTCCTTTTGATACCAGGGGTACACATCAATATATATCTTATTATTCAGAGAGATGAAAAGGACTCTCTGTTTCTTCTTAATCCAAACACATGTCATCTTATCAACCAAGGAGGTTAAACCTCATTAGGGCATGATTAATGGGTTTTTAAAGATAGAGGAGAAGAACCAGAACCGGCAACATCAGAGATTGTTTATACGATCTGTTCCGGAGCGGTAAAAGAGGAGGGGAAGCGGGCGGCATCAAAGTAGGGAATATTTATAAACAAGATACATCAACTGAACAAGGGGCTTTTGAGAGGAAGTCTAATCTTATAAACTTGGGAGATAACATTGATTATAAAACAACAGTGGGTAGGATTCAGAGGGTCAATAGTGTAAAGATATTATCTAGAAGGGGCGTGTGAGGGTACTGGTACTTTTACTAAGAAGGGGGAGGGTGTTTGATACAACCACTACATAACAAAAGGTCATCTAGAAACTGCAGACCTTTGAATATATTCAGTGATTGGACCTGATGTTCAAACACCCTTCATATAAATTTTTCTCGTTCTGCACAATTAAAGTGATTCAATAAGATTTGTGATACAAAAAATAATAACAGGGTGATTTGTCTTTTGACTTGATAAAAGGATAAATATATATCATGATACAGATTTAGAATAATATGAAATATGCCTGATGCGCTAAGACTATAAGGCGATTGTCTTTCTGTCATCATTATAACAATTTATCACTGGGAATGTTAACTTTTCACCAAATTCAAGTACAGTATCTTTGTGTTTATGGAATGTTTTACTAGACTTGAAGATGCATGCAAAAGAATGATAATATCTTTAAAAGCACTGCATCGTAACCAATGGCGTCAACAGCCTCTCAGCAGTTAGGGGGACATTGCGAGGGTGCGCGAAGCGCCCGAGCGGGGGAGGGTGTGTGAGGGGTGTCCCCCTTTCACGGTATGAAGCTTTTTTCATTTTTTGGCTTGAAATTGTGCGATTTGGTGCATACCTGAGACAGAAATGTTACTATGTAGTGTATTCTTATTGCCTCCATACCAACTTTTCTTTCTGCTTGCCCGTTCGGGCAAGTTAAATCAATATTGTTTCAAATTTACTTGCCCAAACAGAAAATTTACTTGCCCATGAAAAGCAACGTAAAAAAAAATATATATTATTTTGCTAGGTAGATCGATCTGCTTGGCGAATTTCTCTCTTGTATTTAAATGAGATGTATACATAAGGAATTTAATTTTCTCTTGTACTTGAACAATTGCCCGATTTGACAACCATACTCATCCGTTGGTTGTCGAGACAGCGAAGGAGCGGCTCATGCGTTGATTGTGCAACAAAATCACGGATATTTCTACTTTTTTCTCAATCTACAAATATGTGATTTTTTGATTGTGTTTACATCTACCATGAGGACCTCCCATGACATGGAAGTGAATTTCCTGACATTTTGAAGGCCAAACTATGATAAAAAAGTACTGAGCCAGTTTCTCATATCTAAACATATAACTCCAAACGGCATCGCATCGCACAACTCCGGGCCAGAGTCGGCCGAAATATATCTCAGTGACCGTATCGCGACGTGATCACTAGTCCACGCAAAGTTTTCGAACTCTTTTGTTGGACAACAATACAGTTTACCCCCTCCTTTGTATCGCCGTACCCCTCCACACAATGGAGGGTCCGAACAGTGGAGCTAATGAAAGGAAATCAGCCCGAGCTGGGGCAGGGAGAGCAACACGAAACTCACAGTCAAGCGAAATCACGCAAATCCCAATTCCCGAACTGCTCATCAATAAAGACTTCTTAGACCTGATCAAAAAGACGATTAAGAAAACAATACGAGAGGAAATGCAAGAACTAAAACAAGAATTCGCCAAACTCTCAAAGCAAGTAGAGTCAAACGAGACAAATATTGTCTCACTCCAGATTGAAACAGATCGTAAAAATCAACAAATAAACGATCTTGAAAAACGACTTAAAACCCAGGAGGAATCAACCAACAGACTGCAAAACAAGTGCAACGACGCCGAGCAGTACTCGAGAAGAAACTGTATACGAGTTTTTGGAGTCCCAGAAACCATAGGAGAACAGACCGACGACGTCATCATGAGTATTGCCAAGGAGAAGCTGGGAGTCGAGCTACAACCAAAGGACCTCGACCGAAGCCACCGGATCGGGAGACCAGACCCTCAGGGCAGAGGAGCCTCATTACACCAGCAGAGACTACCAGCGACACCTACTTCGACTCCGGGTGGACCGGGGAACTCAGCCGCATCGACACCGACATCGTGGGCCGCTGTGGCGGATAGGGCGACGCGGAGGTCGGAACGGGTTCACCACCGACCGATCATCGTCAAATTTTCGACCTACCGCGCGAAGCAGACACTGATGGCGGTTAGACGGCGGCTCAAAAACTCCGGGATAACCATAGCGGAGGACCTGACCTCCCATAACTACGAAATACTCAAGGAGGCAAGATCGTCACCAAGAGTATCAGCAGCTTGGTCGTCAGATGGCCGCATCCTGGTAGCACTTCCTGCAACAAACGGCAAATCGGTCAGGAAAGTTATCGGTACCATAGAAGAGGCAAGCAAATTAAGGTAGCTACATTATACATGAATAGAACGTGAAGAAAATCTCACATAGACTGATAGACAGCTAGAGAGAGAGAGAGAGAAAGCAAGATGACAGAACTATAATATTTCCCTGGGAGGTTCCCGACCCTCTCAATAGACATTTTTACTTTGAACTTGTATTTATTGAACTCACTATTCCCTAAAAGGGGATCTGATTTAGTTTTAATTAGTTTCATGTGCTAAAGACATTTAAATTCACTGAATAATTTGTGATAATTGCATTGATTTAATTTTGTTTTATGTATTATAATTCTGTAAATGGGGAAGAATTTCCCGTGTGGGATATGTAGTAAACCAGTTAGGGCAAACCAAAAGGGTCTGAAATGTACAAATTGTAAAAAATGGGTTCATATCTCTTGTTCTGACGTTACAGATACAAAATATAATAATCCAAAGGAGCAGTTTATAAGTTGGGAATGTCGTAAATGTTGTATGAAACATATGCCATTTTATGGTGGAAGGTCTAGATTTATAAATGAAAATATACATGGAAAATCTAAGAAAGAGATTAAAAATGCAAGAACTGAAGAAAGTCCACAGTTTAGTAGAAATGATTTAAATTGCGTCCACTTGAATGTAGTAAGTTTATTGAAACATTACGACGAAATTAATGCTCTTTTATGTAATAACAATATTCATATTTGTGCTCTTAATGAAACTAGGCTTGATGATAATATTATGAATTCTGAAATTGCTATTGACCATTATTGTTTAATAAGAAAAGATCGTAATAGACAAGGTGGTGGTGTTGCCATCTACATTCATGAAAGTTTGAAATTTGAGCAAATATATAATGATTCTATTCTAAATTTAGAAGCAGTAATTTTGAAGGTCAAATGGAAGAAGGTTAAGCCTCTAGTTTTTGTTACTTGGTATAGACCTCCCAATTCATCTCGTGAAGTATTGACTATGTATGAGAATATGCTATCCTCAATTGAAGTAAATGATACCACTGTTGTTTTGATGGGAGATGTAAATTATAATATCCTACAGAGCCCTTTAAGTACGGAATGTAAAATATACTGTCAGTTAAACGACATATTTGATTTGCATCATGTTAATACGACTAAATACACCCGTGTGACGAATCAATCGCGCTCTCTTCTTGATCACATATTATGTAATGATTTAGACAATGTACGCACTTGGGATGTAATAGATAAAGGCTTCAGTGATCATTCTTTGAGTTCTGTATCCTTGAAAGTGGGGCATATAGACGATACACTTAATCACGTTAAATTGATTTCTTTTAGAAAATCTAAAGGAATTGATGTAAATGCATTTAAGGCAGACATGAGATCTCAGAAATGGTCGGAAGTGGAAGAGTGACGTGATATAAATGAAGCACTCATTATATGGGAGAGGCTAGTATTAGAAGTAGTTAATAAATATATGCCAATAAAAACTAAGAGGGTACGAAAAAAACACTCTCCATGGATTAATGAGTCTATATTTAATTTAACCCGTTCCCTACGAATTGTTATAAAATCCCCATAGACTTTGTACACAATCCACTCGGTTCCCGTGGTCAATGGGTTAATGAAAGAACGCGATAAAGTTAAAAAGAGAGCTAAAAATACTAATTTTTATGAAGATTGGAAAGATTATAAAAAGTTGCGTAATAAGGTAACGTACACAATTAAGAAGGCAAAAAAGCAATATTATACTGATAAAATACGCGATTATGAAGGTAGATCACAATCTTGGGAAGTTATTAAAGGGATAGTTGAGTTCTGGTAAGGAGAGTACAGTTTTATTGAAACTGAATTTTAGTAACCAAAACCTGCATCATTACATTACAAACTAATAGTTATAACTAGAAAGGAACACAAAATTACAAATGACGTAGTAAAGATCATGTTATCATTCAAAAAGAGCCGTTAAAACGTAAGAGGGCGCTCTCTAAACACTAATCGGTTTCAACCATTTTGAATAAAATATAGTGCATGTGATGCTTTGTTGAAATAGTGATTAGATAGAGAAATAACCAACAACTATTTAAATACCTATTTTGTAACTTTTTTGAAAAGAGGAAGCATTTTTTTGAATTTTTAACGGCTGGTTCAAAATTCTCTAATAAACCCGGGCCCCGGGTTTATTACAAATTGTTATATTTATGGATATTTCAGCCGTTTCTGAACCGATTTTGATCAAACAAAGATGATTTTATTGTTTAAATATTATGCTCTTTCAAATTTTACACTCAGTTTTTCATTACCTCACAAACCAATTAAGTAGTCAAGCGCCCTCTCTACCAAAACTCAACTTTCCCTTTAAGTCTTTGTTACCGCAAAAATCAAATATAAGTACTAGTAATAAGGATAGTGAACAATTAGTTAATGAATTTAATAATCATTTTGCCAACGTCGCTGAGAAGTGCAATGTTGTGCACAATGATATTGATGTGAATTATGAGGTAAATAGCAGAAATGTTTTAGAGTTGTCTTGTGTTTCTCATGTTGATGTCTTAAAAGAAATTTTATCATTGAAAAATAAGAAGTCTTTTGGTATTGATGGAATAAGCTCCTTTATTTTGAAATTATGTGGAATTGATATTGTTAAAAGTATAACATGTCTTATAAATAAATCTATTAGTCAAGGTTTTGTCCCAATAAGATGGAAGATTGCAAAGATAATTCCGATTTTTAAAAAAGGCGACAAAACCGATCCAGATAACTATAGACCAATATCCTTATTACCTGCGGTTTCAAAGCTATTAGAAAGGGTAATTCAACGTCAACTTGTACGCATCTTAACTGACAATAATACTTTGACAAAACACCAATCTGGTTTTAGATCGAAGCATTCAACAAGCACAACCTTAATACAAGTTACGGATGAATGGCTTATGTCTCTTGATAATGGTTTGTACACAGGGGTAGTTGCAGTTGATCTACAAAAGGCTTTTGACCTAGTCAACCATGATATTCTTTTAGCCAAACTTACCGCCTGTACGGGATTGAATGGAAAATCTTATGAATGGTTCTACAGTTATTTGAATGATAGGCGTATAACAACTTCAATTAATAATACAATGTCAACTGACTTACCTGTGACACATGGAGTACCACAAGGTTCTATACTGGGACCAATTCTCTTTTTAATTTTCATTAATGACATGCCCGATTGCTTTAATAGTTGTTTAGTTCATCTATACGCAGATGATACAGTGTTATACTACTCAAATAAAAACCCGCAAACTATTGAAAATGTATTGAATACTGAACTACAGAATTTGCAGGTTTGGATGGATCGTAATAAACTAAAGATAAATTGTACAAAAACAGTGTGTATGTTAATAGGTACTAAATGTATGTTACAAAAACAAAGTACATTGAATTTGCAAATATATGACAATACAATTGAACAAGTCCAACATTTTAAATACCTAGGAATATTTATTGATTCAGAATTGAAATGGACTGTACACATTGATTATTTATGCCAAAAGATTAGTAAGATGGTCAGTTTCCTAGGAAGATTAAGTAAATATATAAATGAGTCATGCTTGATATTGTTGTATAATGCTGTGATTATTCAACATTTTGATTATGGAGATGTTGTCTGGTCCTCTGCGACTAAAACGCAATTGGATATACTACAGAAAATACAAAATAGAGCAGGTAGAATAATATTAAAGATAAATGCATTAGAACATAGATCTGTTCATGAAATACATGATATTCTTAATTGGAAGACATTGCAGATTCGTCAAACAAGACACATTCATTCGTTAATTTATAAAATTTTGCATAATATGGCACCGGTGTACTTACAAGAAAAATTCACTTTTAAAATAACAGGATATGGTTTAAGACAAAAGGATAAATTGTCTCTCCCAAATCCGAACACAGAGAATTGTAGACGTACTTTTTATTATCGAGGTTGTACATTGTACAATGATTTACCTGTGGATACTCGTAATTTTAATACATTAAATTCATTCAATACAGAAATTAAAAGGATTACATAAATAAATGATTTTTAGTAGATAAAAAGCTTGGTAACCCCATTATCATTCATTGTATGTATTATGTTTAATTATACATTATATTATATTATATTATAGATTTACTATGACCCGCTTGTTGTAAGGTTGGGTGGCTGGGATTGGGTGTTTGGGATGGGGGTCTTAGAGTGAGGATGTGGTGGGGGAGGGGGGGGGGGGGGGTTGGGGTGAGGGTGTTAGAGGGTAGGGGTATTCGTGACTTTTTACTATGTATGTTATATGCACCATATATGTTTTTAATAGGACCCCGTGGAAGAACAGATCCATCATAATGATGGATCTGAAACGGGCCATCCTACCAATATTATTATTTATATATACCAACATACAAATAGAATATTTTAATTAAGAATTGTAATTACTTTTGTGTACAAATTGTGTATATTATGTTCTATGTTATGTTCTGACTTTTGATGTATTTTTAAAATATTGATTTGGAAATAAAACAAACAAACGAACAATACTAGACCATTTATTAAATTTGACTTGCCCGAAATACATTTTACTTGCCCTGGGCAAAAAGGCAAGTGCTAGTGACTAAAACATGTGCACGTACATTGTGTGTTACTTGGTCTCTGTCCAACAGATTGTAAAAATTAGCAGTAAAAAAAAGTAGAAATTAACTCTTTTTCCCGGTGGCTTAGAGAATTGGCCCCCAAAATGCCTCAAAAGAGCCCCCATTACATCTGAGCCATGATATAATATTTTCAGAGTTCAATGCAAAAAAATTGTAAAGTGCTATAGTTCAAAGCAGGAAGTCTCAGAAGTTGCCCGAGAAAAATAAAATGTTATTGCTTTCCCTGATTACCATGATATTTCACCAGTGACGCACATCATAAGCACTTTGTTTACTGTCAAATATATTAATGGTATATACCAGCAACTATAAGGATACCTGATATAATGATGTTGATCACATAAATACTTTTCTGCCATTTCTAAGGAAAAATAGAAACTGAATACCATAAAGATGTTCATGTTACATTTCCTCAAAGATATAGCTTACAGTAGCCTTATAAATATTGACAGGATTAAAATTGCTGGTAACACTGTGACGCTTGAGAAAAAATGAAAATAAATAAAATAAAAAGAGCATACATGTGGTTTTGAGGAACATAATGGTTTCACACAAAATCTTACATTTTATTAAATATCCTGAAAATTTGTTCCCAAACTTTGATATTACCAGTCCATTGACTGCGTACATATTTATGTACAACAACAGATATTTCATCTCCGTAGTGGACAGATATAAATTTTCCCTCCAACCAAGCCAAAGTGGGCAAGTAAAATCATGAATGCTCACACTTTAATTGCCAACGTACTTCTTGATGAGATTTACACATAATAAAAAAATACCCTTTTCCCTCTTAGTTGCCCAATCGGGCAACCAAACTAGACCTTTTATGAATTGTTATTTTTTTCACTTGCCTCGGGCAATAGAGCAAGTGCTAATATCAAGCATATATGAAAAAGTGGGGGGGGGGGACAATCCCCTCCAATTTCAAATGTGTGTGTGGGGGGGGGGGGGGGGGACATGTCCCCCCCCCCCCCCGTCCCCTGCCTGTTGACGCCCATGATCTTAACATAAGAAGAGCTAAGTTATTGGCATAATATCACTATGTCCCTTATTGCAATTAAACACAAATCAGCCTAATATTAACATTAAGGCCATGTTGATGATGGTCGCGAGAACGAAAGTCACACGTATCTTATTGTATGTTTAACTATCTAACTAGCATGTGGTACGCATATTGCGAAATATAAACTAGTTATCTGACAGACCAAATGTAGGATTGTGATTTCTTACCTGCGTAATGAAGAAGAACGGTGTAAAGCTTCACTAAAGAACCGCTACTTACAGCCATTCTGATACTGAGTGATGTCGACAAAAAGGAAATCAATCGGGGAAAAAAAGGTTAGCGGTTCCGGAAAGAATTCTTCACAGTTTCTGGCGAAACACTAATCATCAAATTGCAGTACTAAACTCTCAATGCAATCTACACCAATACACCAGAACACATCAGAGCACAGTCCTTCATGAGATGGAGTAACGTCGGATATGCAGGGAGAAGGATCACGAAAACCATAATGACATCACAGGGAACGACCTTAAGGGGATGTTTCACAAACATTTGAGCTTGAATTCTAAGTGAGACTGAAACTATGGTCAGCCATATGTACACTTGAAAATTAAAGCTCACTTAATAATTAAACATAAATGCAAACATTAAAATTGTTCAGAACAATTTTCAACAAGATCATGGGATCTTGATAAAAAAAATAAAAAAAACTTTGATGATTTTTAATAATATGTTTTTGTTAGGTTATACAGCCGTTTCAGCAAATTAAGATAACACATTTTAGTTTCTAGTTTGACTTAAACTTCAAATATGTTTGAAACACCCCCGTTAGAAAAAAAAAGAAAGGACGTTCTATAGAGATAACACACATCTGGTGAAGAATGGTGAATGGAGGAGGAATAAGAAAAACGAACCACATCAAACAGAGGACTATCCAAGAACTGGTGCTTAGCCGGAAGGAATGGGAGACTTCTATTGCTGGCATACATGAAATAATGCATATTGGGATGAATGTATTATATCATGTTCGTGTTCAAATGTGACATTATGGGTATTCTAATTAATTTATTAACTCTCGAAAAGCATTGTTAAATAATTTCCCTGCGTAGTTAATGACAAAGTGTCATTTGATGTTTAAAGACAATTTGGATAGTGCTGGTGAAAATGAAACCCAATTTTTACAATATTAAAAACGACCTTTGCTTCCTAGTCAATATTTTCGTAAAATACGCAATTATAGCACGCATCCAGGATTTCTTATATGAAGTCCGACTAGATTTTTTTTGTTGTTTATTTCAGTTGGGCCACCGACAACAAATCCTTATGTGAATTTTACAGTATATTCTGCATGCAGGCATTTTATTTGGATTTTTTTCGCAGACGTCGTTTATTTAGGTATTTGTAACTATTTTGTACATATGTCTTGTAGGCCTGTACCTTGAGATTTGTTTGCAGTGGGAAGCGTGGTCCAACTGATTGGGAGCACACTCTGTATTTATTTATTTTTTATGACATAATATTGTTTTATTCAAATTATTTGGTGCAGTGGACAGTCTCCCCTCCCATGCCCTCCGTATATAGCTATACCACTGTTTGGTCGAATTGTTTTCTTCCATAACTCAACATTATCTTTAAATCAGCATCGAATGGAAACTGAAAGTGTAACGTGATCCCGATGACCCTGCAATTGTATTCCGTAATTTATGGCTACCTCAATGACATTAATGAGGAACCTTCATGGTTGTGAGAGTCATTCAGACAATTTATAGTTCATCGTGATGCCTACATGTAAATAACTTTACAGAACGTCAGCGCTTGCGCTGGCGTTCTACAACCACCTAATAGTGCCCCCAAATGTTCACTTTTGTGTGCACGATAATTGTTAAAATGATACATATGATACGGTACTTACCACCGATCAGAGCACAAAAACAAATATGTGATACAACTTGGCGGTAGATAAAAATGATGATATTTCGCTCCATTCCGCATCAAATGAGTGATGTATGCACCTCCTCGACTTCTCTCCGTGTCGTATCGCGACCCTCTGAACGATCGATGATCGCGCTTTGGTCTCCATTCAAGTCGACCGCCGATTCCAAATAGACGGCAGGTCTGACGCGCGGGCTTGGTACGAACAGTCACGTCACGTTCACGTCACGTTCACGTGAAGGTTCTGTACCTTTTGTGAAACAGGTCACCCAAATCTACGAAGTGTAGGGTAAAGTGACCCAACAATTCGTGAAATAGGTCACCCAAGTCTACGAAGTGTTGGGTTACGTGACCCAACAGTTTGCTGATATACTATATGCAATTTATGAAAGCTCACGTAAATTGGCGCTTGCGTACAAAAAATGAATGTAAATTGTCGTTGAGAAGAGACTAATTCTCGGTATATTTAATCGTGAACGAACAAGTCCTACCTATACTGTTATACCAATTATAGGCGTACCCAGGCATGGGGGCAGGGGGATGGACACCCCTACCCCCCCCCCCCCGCCCCTTACATAATTCTCAAGAAATGTCTTGGTCTCGGCCTCGAAATGTGTGACCGGTCCTGGTCTCGGCCTCGGCTGCGATCATTTTCTACGGACACCCCCTACCCACACTCCCCAGCTGACTTCAATTTGTCTGACGAAATACCCCCCCCCCCCCCCTACACCCACCCCTTGAAAAAATCATGGGTACGCCACTGCCTACAAGTAGCTAGTTCGGATGCCAAATACTTTAATTTATTTATTTAATATTGATTGGTTGGTGTGATTAATTGTTTCATTGACTGATTAATTGATTGATTGATTGTTAAATTAAATAATTGATTTATAGATTGACTCGATTCAATCACCATAATTTAACACTATTATTAATCAGATCATTGTTTTATTACTTTTAAACTCATTGATCACTCACTCACTCACTCACTCACTCACTTTCACATGCAACGCCACTAACGCCCACGCGCAGACGTCCAGCACGGGAACTTCAGGCGTATGCGAACCGAAGGTCCGCTGCGTGTAGCATGCAGTTCAGCTGGAAATCAACATTTGCCAAAATCCACGCACGACACGTCTTTAGAAATACTCTAATAACAAGACAAATAATGCAAGTGGTATGGTTGTACATTACCTAAATGACAGAACTGCATATTATCGTCTCAGATTACTCTGAATTATGCACGTATATATTATAAACATAATGATTGAAATGATTTGATAAGGCGGTTTCGGCATTTTCGTCGACATTTTTAAATGTCTTTGTGCGTGTATGTCTAGTCTTAGTAACAAGCGCTTGCAATTTTAAAAATCTTGATTAAACACTCACGTCACGTTTTGGTAGACGTGACGATTCGAGTTTTACTGGCATGGAAAACGACAAATTGTTGGGTCACTTTACCCTACACTTCGTAGATTTGGGTGACCTGTTTCACAAAAGGTACAGAACCGTTCACGTGACGAGAACGTGAACGTGACGTGACTGTTCGTACCAAGCCGACGCGCGCGTTTAGTGGTCGTACGGACTTACGCGTCAGATCGATCTGTCGTTTAGCCTACTTGGAAACGGCGGGCGACTTGAATGGAGACCAAAGCGCGATCATCGATCGTTCAGAAGTCGCGATACGACACGGAGAGAAGTCGAGGAGGTGCATAAATCACTCATTTTGATGCGGAAAGGAGCGAAAAATCATAATTTTTATATACCGCCAACTTGTATCACATAGTTGTGCTCTGATCGGTGGTAAGTACCGTATCATATGTATCATTTTAAGCACAATTATCGTGCACACAAAAGTGAAAATTGTGGGGCACTATTAGGTGGTTGTAGAACGCCAGCGCAAGCGCTGGCGTTCTGTAGAGTTAACATGTGCACAGCTGCATGTATTCAACTATCACATGATACATAACGACACAACAGTATTTATGACAGAGGCGCCTATCCATATATTTTTTTACGATTGGAGGAGGGGGTGGGGGGGGCAAAATGTTCCTGAGTCACTGGTGACAGAGCCAAAAGCCCCACATTGGCTAGTCAGAAAAATCCACCTCGTTATGGGTTGTCCTTAAGTATTATGACGTCATACCATCCACCCCTAAACCGAAATGGAACTCTAAAGTGTTCGTACTGCGTTGGAGCAAACCGGCTGCGCTACGAACCAGCCGCACAATATACATGGGCCACTCGGTGGCCATTCGGTAACGTATGTCGGTAATTTCTTACTTTGAACTTCTCATTGTGGGCATCAATGCTACTCATTGAGCATTTTTATGTGCTCTTGTGGGATTATACACTATTCTAGATACGATACATATAATCGACTATGCGAAAAACAACTAATACGTAAGATATCGGGAACTTACCGCCTCGATATCATAAATCCTTGTAGTCCGAGTGCAAGGCCACTTTAAGTGACCGCGCATGCGAGATCCTTGATAACACCACAGGGCATCGTACGCGTTCGCTAGATAGTAACTATCGCAATATGGTAGTCGAGGCCAGCTGCTTCGTCGCACAAACGATAACAAAAAGTTCAGACTATGTAGAGAACGGGTGAGAAGTTAGAAATCGTGAAGAACCCTCGAGACATTGCTGATTTTTCGAACTACACATTGGCATGCCCCTGGGGGAGGGTGGCAGCAGATACTAGTTTTCAACCGAATGACACACCGGAGAATCTACGGAGAATGCCGGAAACAACACGGCGTACCACGAAGGACCCCCCGGACCGTCAGTCGGTGGTCATGTTCATGTTCTTGAAGTAATATTTTGTTTGGAATATCAATGGTCTACCATAGTTCGAAATTCAAGTTTAGAATGTAGGTTCAACTTCAAATGTGTGAAACACCCTAATTCAATTTAATTGGTATTCAAATATAAATGGTGTGTCCCATTTTGATCCTTGTTAATCCAGGTTACGTAGCAGGTCGATTCTCTCTATACGATGCTACTTTTACGCGGCTCATGCTTCCGTGGATGTTCTGCTTCCAGTCAGAAACGAGACATGCGTAACATTCAACCTAAATAATCCACTTGACTAAGGTCTCAAAACAAATATGACACGTATACACGGTAATAACTCAATCCATTCATTTATCTTCAGTGAGTTAAAGTTAAGGGGGACAAGGCCAATAGAGGACTACGCGTACGTTAGCGCGTTCGCGCGGGATGTCCGTTGACATCAGTGTAAAAGCGTTTAGCGGCACGTTCGTTTCAGCCCGGTTCACGAAAACCCGAAGCATGCCCAAAGTTTCGGCTGTTATACGCGACAAATGTACACTGTTGCTTTTTTTTTTGCGCCTAATTAATTATTTTAGACCAAAAATATGATGTATAATGTGTCCAATGGTCCAAACTACCAATCTACAATAAATTATTGTATAATTTTACATTAATTAATAAGATTTTAGTTTTTGAGGCTTTGAAGGGCCGTGCCTTTGATGATTGGCCCCCTTTCTCTCTCAAAAGCTTATGTCCAACAAGTCATCGTTATGGGTCATTTCTCAACGTTGGCTGTAAAATTTTCAACTTAAATTGGCACAGAGGCTCTCTAGGCCATACTCCGTCTAATTGCCATTGGCTACACGCCAAACGATGCTTGTGCTCCACCGGGAAGGGGTGTCAACAAGGCAATGTCCACTATTTCGTTGGAATGTCTCAGGTTAACGTCTGTCAGATCATCAGACGTCATCGTACAGACATAAACACATAAATACGGCAATCAAAAGAACAGTCATTCATACAACATATTTACTAATAAATGACGACACAGCTAGTGACACGGATGACGTCACTCATACAACGTAAACGTTTCTGTGTCTTAATTCAATAAAATGAACTTGAATAAACACAAATTGAACTTTTATGCCATGACACATTGCTTTGCACGTGACACACACAAAACACACATATTTACGGAGTGATTTTCGCAGATGGCCTTGATTAAGATTGCCCTGGACACATGGACACTTATCCCTGCCACACGGCTCACACAGAGCCGACTCGACCCGATCCGACTGGTTTCAGCCGATTCAACATTGTGCTCGACATCCGGGCTCCGACTGAGCGAAACCAGATCTAGCCTGACTTAAAAACCATGGGCGTCGATACTTACGTAATACCTATTCATCAAGGGGGGATGAATGAATAGATCATCCCCCCTGATGAATGGGTATCAATGACAGATCGACGCCCATGTTAAAAACAGTCGGATCGGATCGAAAAACAGGACTAAAAAAGTCCAGGAGATCTGATTAATACGGTAATATACACAGTCACGTTAACGAAAACGCATCTTATCTTCTGTTCATCTATATTAGTGTACACATCAACTATTTGTAAACCATTTGACTCAAACATATTTTGTTTATTTTAAAACATTTTAGTAATTATTTTTCTCCATATTGTGAAGCCCCCCACTTCTGAAAGCCTCTCCAGAGTAGAATTCTATTGTTGACCTGTTGTGACATCATCAGCTATTCACTACTCAGTTACAAAGAAGTTACCTTCACCCAAGCTGAGTGCCTAATCACAACAGCATCACACGGTTGAATAGAATACCAACTCACATACCTTCAATTTCAATAGCTGTTGCTATGACAGAAGAAAAGCACTGTCTAAGCTATTGCATGGAGGTATGCAGGGCATGCTTTTGTGTGGATGTTCTTTTTGTACTTTCATCTTTTGTTAATCTCATGGTAGCTGACCAGTGATTGACAGATGATGGTCACAACAGGTCAACAATAGCATTTACTCTGGAGGGTTTTTTAGGAGATGGGGCTTAGCCACATGAAGAAAAATAAATGATAAAATAATTACAAATATACAAAAGATATTTAGGTCAAACCGTTTACAAAAATTGAATGTGTACACTAATACAGATGAACAGAAGTCAACATGCATTTGGTTTGCAGGGCCCTTTTCATTAGGAGTATTCGTAGTAGAATTCCATTCATTATGGACTTAAAATTCCAAGTATAATTGAGTAAATTATACAATTTTGATGCACATCAATTCTTGAAATGTTCTCGTATATTTTATTTGTATTCCTGCGTTTCCAAAATAATACATAATAAACATATATAATTCATATATTTCCTGTAATCGCAATATAAATGGTAGGTACATAAATACGATGTATACACACAAAACAAATGTTTCAATACAAAGACACGAACAAAAACGTACACGACCGCCTTCATGAGCAATGAACAGCTCTAGTTTGATCAATTGAATTGGGATAACAACAAAGCTTATATATACTCCGCAAAAAAAGAAACAGGACACTTATTTAAGTTGAAATATCTAATATTTATGTATGACAGAGTGTACATTATCATATATCAAATTAAAGGAAATTTAGTCCTCTACAGGCAGAATATAAATTAAAGGTGTAATCGTTCATGTATGAACTGCCATGATCAATTAACAATAGCAAGGTCTGTTTTCAAAAATAGCAAAAACAATGGATGACCGCACCATTCGACTGCAATGAGTAAGCGTCTTGCTTGAAACAAGATGTGCGGGGCAAGTCTTTTATGACACCATTCAACCGTATTGTCATGAATAAACTCCAAAAATACACATTTTCCAATAAAACAGGGCCAGGTTATGAGAACATCAACATATTGGTCTGTTTTTGAGGCATGAAGCTTGTTTGTTTCATGTGTCCCTTGCAATTTCAACCATATTTACCTAGAGAAGTGACATGTTAGAGACTGCCCAAATGGTTGACCAAGGGTGACATCAGATTTTGAAGATCTTTGGACTACGGTAGAATTCTTGAGAAGAATTTATTAAAAGTTTCATGCTGAAATAAGGGCACAAACTGTAGTTTCGACGAATAAACCGTAGCCATGGAATTCCCCACTGTGTTACATTTGGATGAAAATAAAACCTACAACGTTCACAATTTGTCTTCATTTACACTTTTTCTATTGAGATGAAACTAAAAAAGATCACATTTGTAATGAAATAATTATGCCATGTCATGAATATAGCGTTTATATCATGCTTGTCAACATTTAAATGGTTGAATGGATGCTCCATTTTTGCTATTTTTGAAAACAGACCTTGCGGTGTATAATTCACCGTGACAATTCATGCATGAATGATTTCTCCTGGGTTCTATGCTAATATCGAAGAGGGTAGTTTTATTTCTAATTTGATATACATTAACATATATTTTATCGTTAACAAATATGAGATATTATGTTGTCTTAAATAAGTGTCCTGTTTCTTTTTGTGCGGAGTATATATCAACATTATTTGATTTGATGTTATGTACTTTTTTCCGTAATACAATGTAAAATATTTTAAAATAAAAGCAAACGAACGAACAAACCAATCAACCACCACAACAAACCAACCAAACGACCAACCAACCGACCGACCTACCGACCGACCGAAACCAACCAACCAACCAACCAACCAACCAACCGACCGACCGACCGACCGAACGACCGAAACCAACCAACCAACCAACCAATTAACCAACCAACCAACCAACCAACCAACCCACTACCAGCCAAAATCTATCACTGGTTTACCTATACCTTATATCTTATTCATGAGATTCAAATTGGTGTTTACTTTAGCACAACTGATTTTTAAGTTGGTCAGTAAAATATTGATTCTCCGCAATTCTGTTTATCCGGGTCCTTTTAACTGTTTGATTGACCTTTGAAGCAAATCTCGTTTATAATGTAAACTGCACTATAATGTACAAGGTGTATATAATTACAAATTGAAATAGCTTGTTAAATTAAATTTGCACTCTACATATCTGTACCATGTTTACATCTTATTTAACTACAACATACACCGGGCCTCTATTACCGGCATCTTAATTTGATTTATCTCCAAAATAGTGTACCTTATGAGCGCAAACACAAACGGTGAAGCATATATAATTATACAACATACTCACATCAGCATACACATCAATAATCGTACATATAAACAAACAAGTATATTGACAAACATACAAATCTCCCTTAAAATATTATGGTGTCTTAACATTGTGATAAATGGCATAGTTTGGCAAATAATACTTTTCTTGTTCCTAATAAACATGTTTCAAAACATCGCACATTTCAATTTCATATAATATATAAACATGAAGCATAATCTGATACAGCAATTTAAATGTTATTTTATAGTACCAATAATGAATAATTTTGGATAATCGTAACGGAAGCAAAATGAACGCTATGAGCTACACTGAAACAGGTAAAGCTTACCTGATACTTAACATTATCTGACAAAGTATTTTCAATTTTCTGTTTCGCTAACTTCTACAGTTAGAATCAGCATATATATGCAGAAACATAAATATACAACATTATGACTGTTTTAGCACTTTCACAATGTTAATACAATACAATTATGATTATGTTATGATTGTATTGTGTTCAAAGAATAAATGCGAGTAGAAGCTTCCATCTGCCTGCTGGAATTGGAAGTGTGGTCTCCGAGAAGACTTGAAATAATAGAAGAAAAGTCAATATTTGACTAGTTTTTGGCCCCGTTGCAGAAAGATATACAATCGATTGTAAGTTACAATTAATTTGAAGTCAATGATGTGTTCTAAATGCGCGAATCTGATTGGTTGAAACGCGCAAAGTTTTTGACTTACAAGTAACTTACAATCGATTGTATCTCTTTCTGCAACGGGACCCAGGTTCTATACTCTATTACTCAAGTCACTCTTTATATCATTTTACAACGACACGGCACAACATTACTAGCGATGCCCGCATCCATCCGCTGAGAGACATCTTTTCCTCTGGCAAACGTATTGCGCGGCAATTTTTTGGCCTAGTGCGATCAAGGAGGTATACAATTTGTTTGTATACCTCCTTGTGCGATCAATCTCTTTTCGCGACATTGGGTAAACAAAGAGATTCGAGGCCCACGACTAGTATCCTACACATTCTCGATTTTTCTCACTGCCCCCACGTACCAATATTTGTTCCAAGGAAATTACAATCTTCGATGAGGTTATTGATGGAAGTTGGATTAACACCGAACTGAAAACGAGAGTATACGAGAATTTTCGGCAAACAATTATGTTCGCAAATTGGTTCTCGATATCATGGACGTCTCTAATGCTCTCCTAAATAAAACTAAAAAAACAAAGAAGGACCCCTTAAGTAATCGCATGAACGCATAATGCAATCAGAAGTATTTGTGTAAGAGCGTGAAGCGGGACTTTTGACGAGGTAGGGTGTCTGCTTTCGAAGTGAAGGTTGTTTCTGATTGTTCCGCTACCCCGGATGTATCTAATGTCCCTCTGGATGTACTTCTCAAAGACGTCTCGAAAGTGTATCTGGACGAACGCCGCAGAGACAACATCCATCGGTGCTCGGCGCAGCACGTGAAGCAAACGTTGAGGGCGCAACACCTTGACATCTCTTTTCGCACCAGCGGCTGCCTCAGCACGTAGATGACAAAGATTAAGAAACCCTGGAAGGAGTTGAGGACGATGAAGACGACCTGGAAGACCTGGTTGAAGGCGTGGTCGATCAGGAGGAGGTACCCGAAGGCCCACGTCAGCCCAAGGAGGAGGAAGATGCAGAGTGCCTTCTGGAGACGCTGCCAGGTTTCGCTGATTCCACCTGCTTTGCTCGATTTCTTCGCTGATAGCGTGCGACTGAGACGTACGATCACCGTGATGTATATAATCACGTTGATGAGGATCATGATGCCGACTGGAGTGAGCAAGCCAAAGATTTGTGGCTTTAGCGAAATGAAGCACCTGGAAGAGAGGACGGAGACAATATGGATCATAGTTTATAAATCATATCGACAAATTAATTTTATATTATGATTATAGGGTGGCAGTATAATCATTGCAAATTATCTGCGCTTGACGTATACCATATGATATACTGCTTTATATGGTATTGGTACAGCACCTAACGTATCATTTAAAGTTTATTTGCAATTGCTTCTTATCGGCATAAATTATTAATGAAAATTTCAAATGACTTACATATCTTGGAGAGTATAGTCATTTCGCGCTGCTGCTCCCGTAACGATCACAATTAGGGCTGGTAGACCTGTTACATATGCAACGGATACATAATTAATTATTGAATATGATAACTAATGTGCCTTTTTTGTCTTCCTCACATGGATGTCATTAGATCAGTAGGTAAAAGATCACAGTAATAGTAGAAATCAGATGGTGTAAAGGACAATTTGATAAATGAATAAGTGTTTCAATTTAATCAATGATGGAATAATTAATGAAGCTCACATGCACAGCAATTAAACTTCCACTAACACACGAATGAAGTAATCCTTAGCATCGTTGGAGGATTTTAAAATTGAAAGTAAAAGTTGCCTTTATGCATGAATTTTTCTAGCTAAAGGCAACGCGAATGGGGTCCTGGATACAAAGTAAACACTTTATTAAGTTATTAAGGTATTTGTTTTGCTTACCCCAGGCAAATAAGCTGGCTTTCAGCATAAAATCGCGAATCTGTGAGTTGACCACTCGGACAAAGAGCAGATACATGTTGACGCCCTCTACGACCGTCCAAGAGAGCGTCGTCAAGGTGAAGTACTGCACCAGTGCTGCCAGAAAATGGCACCAATTTTGTACTGTATTTATGGTATTGGCAGGTGAGTTGCACTCATCATCGTCCCCTGGACCATCGTCGTGAACGACGTCGCCTTCCATTCCATGTTCGAGGGCTACGACGACGACGAAGATGATGTAGAGGAGCAGAAGCGACGCGCAGATGTTCATGAAAATCTGATTCGGTTGTTTCTGACGTAGCTTGCTGTAGTAAAGCAGAGAATGATGATAAAGATTTATGAATTTGATGTCTCGGAACGTTAAGCTAGAGGAGGAAAGAACATCGTCAAAAGCGTGTCATTTTTAGTGAACATTTTTGTTGATCGCCTAAACTACTGATGCAATCTTTTGGTGAGTTGACAGGTGTAAACGGCTAAAAAAAACGGTTCCACTCTCTGTTCTCTTTCACAAAAATACGCCCGACATAAAAAGAAGAAACAAAGGACAAGCAGGTAAACTAAATATTTTTAAATAATACATGAGATAACTTTTGGAATTAAATATTAGTGTTATTATTAACTAAGAAAAGTCATAATTAACTTACGAGGAGAATCCATAGACACACAGTGTGATTGCAAGACTTGCGATGGACAACGCACATCCCACGTAACTCAGAACTCTACTCGCCTCGTGAAACTGCTGGGATGTCTTGATCTCATGGACACGCTGTGATAAGAAAGATAATAAGAAAGGAAAGAAAGAAAGATAACATCGCATAATTAAACCATTCTGTACAGGAACCAGGTAGACGCTGCACAAAGTGTATGGAGGTTTCAGAATTTCGTATGGAACTGGTTAACGAAACATAAACAAATAAATATTATAAACAAATAATCCATCGAATGAAGAACAGTACATGAACTAAACCATACTAACAATAAACGACCGTTGTCATTGTTTATTTAACGTATAGGTCATTCTTGCCTTTTAAACAAATTGAACGATCTCTATAGACTTCTGACGCGACGATGCAATGTCTTTAAAATGGACTTTAAACATATTTGGGAACTAGTTGGCCTTTTGACAAGGCGTCTAGCCTGAGCTGAGTTGAATGCGCGTTATAGTATGCACTATGCAGGAACGACTGGAGGGCGCGACTATCACACAGAATGGTTCCGACGAGCTCGCCGCTATCACGCGGCTCGGGGATAGTCTCCTCCCTCGCGTTAATTCGTTCATGCAGCGAGGCCTTGTTTAAAGGCTAGGAACTAGCTCGCGCAATATACTCACGGCGTGCGTCCAACAAATCGCCTCCCTAAGTTAAACAAACCCTTGGAAAGCGCCAGCTGACGCTATCAGAATAGTCTGATTAAGTAACACAAAAAACAACATATTATAAACTGACCATAAGGACTGCAAAATTTGACGTGTGATTGCATTGGCAGGTCAACAGTGAATTGTTTGTAGTCCGTCCCCTGACCAGTCTGCAGCCGTATGATGACCAGGACCCACGGCCGTGGTCAGCATCAAAGTCCCAGTATACACAGATGGGGCAGTCCATGACGGTGGTATTATCGTTATCCTACAAAATAAAACAAATAAGGTAGGTGTGACAAAATTCGCCTATTGTTAAAATTCGTCCAAATTAGTTCTGTCAATAATAAAAGATAGCTGGAGGGAAAAGTTGGCAAATCATAAAAACAATGTAAATGTTGGGTCATGTTTATTTTTTCCGCGTGTTAAAAATAATTGGAAATGGATGCTTGGACGCTCATGCAGGCAGCTATATGCGGACGAAATTCGGCAATTCTATATCCCACGAGTTTTAGCCCTTCACCGTCTCATTCCTGGGACATTACTTCCCCATAATAATATAATTTATCCGTACGACTCCCGGATGTGTTTTGGGAATTATGTAACAATTTGATCATTAACATGTTATGAAAGTGAAACGCGATTCTCTTCCAACAACATCAACCTTATAATTTGAAATATTAAACAGAACAGTAGGTCCTACCGTAAAGGGTTTGAATGTAGTCGTGACGTTCGTCTGTAGGTTCGCAGAACCTTGGACGGTGACGGAAACAATGGGCGTGTTTGGTCGAAGTTCACCAGGTGGAGTTGGAAAACTCCTGTCGCTCTCCACCAATGAAACGTTCCCTGAACCAAACGCAATTGCGTTTCTGACCACAGAAAACGCGACTCGAAGATCGATGGCATCGGCGTAACTACTGTTAGAGTTGAGGGCGCTGTTCTCGTTAGAAGGTAAATATGACTGGACACTGATGGCGGCCTCGAGGTTGTCTGTTTCTTGTAACCATGGTGATGCCGCGCCAGGACGGAAGGCCTCTCCATCGATGATGCCCATGTCTTCGTCTGAAAGGTCACCGTCGCTGCTGGACGCGTTAGATACGAAGGTGATGCCGGATTGTAGTTCCTCCTTGGATGTTGTTTTTACCTTAAATAATTTAATTAAAGAGACGTTTGGTATTCGAGAAGATAATTTATTGCCTTTATGGAATTGTTGTTTGTAACGAGAAAGTAACCTTTGTTGAATAATTGTTGATAGAGAGGGCAAACGTCAGTTTTCTTAGACGTGTAGGCTATCTACTAATCGTATCTCCCACTCCATCTCTTTATGTTGTGGATACATGTACGCGTTTTTCAGAAGAAAAAAAAACAGAAAACAAAATTTAGCATAATTTATTCTTACTTACCTCGACACCTAATAAGGCTTCACAGCTTCCAACGAACAGTTGATCTTCTTCATATATTAATATTATAATGTCTCGAAATAATACATACTTTTACCCTTACACCTAAAACCCCGTCTTAACTGGGAGAAATAGACCTCACCTCGATGTTACCAGAGCGAAAAGCTGGGACGGCACGGGGTATCGGCGCACGCTGTGTTTTTTTTCACGGCCATGACGTCATCTACCCGGGTAACGTTCCGCGCACGTCTTAATACGCCGTTCATCAGGATGTCGTCCGGATGTCGTCCGGACGTTACCGCGCTATCACCCTGGCCCGACTAGGGTGACACTCACCCCGATGTCGTCCGGATGTAGTCCTGATGTTATCCCGATTGGAGCTTCTTAATCGGAACGGTGTAGGATCTCATCCGGATAACATCAGGACGTTACCGCGACTATTTTGTTGTTGGTTTAAGTAAGTGATTCTGACCAGCATGCTCTTCACCAGCTGTTTTTCAAAGGCTCATAATGGCATTATTGCTGACGCTAACTTACTGTTCGAGTTCACATTGGAAATAAAAGTAAACATGTTTCGTACTAAACAAGAAAGTATAATGTTACCTCTACGCCTAAGTTAGGCTTGACCACTTTGAGCGATCCGTTGGTCTTCTTCAAATCAACATGTTCTAGCTGCTGTTCCAGGGCCCGCATGGCTTTGCTACTGGATCGGTTCTTCTCTTGAGCCTCTACCAGCTGTTCGGGATCGCTGCCCAACAAGTTGCTGATGATTGTCACGACATCGGTGGTAACCTGGAAGAGCATGGTACAGATCACGACAATTGGACGATTACGCAAATAACACATTTGTGTGGGGAAAAAGTTCAAGTAAATGTAGCAATAATATGGCATTTTACTGAGGGCGAGACCTCTTCAGATTGCCAGAGGCAATAGTTGCAGAGGACCACATGTGGTGGTCATGCGGGCAGATGTGATGTAACTGGTTCACCGAAAACAATCCGGTAAGAACTCTGAGAAACACTAAAAAATACAAAGAACCAAGATGCCGTATAAAATGTACTTTATTGTTATTATGTAATTGTATTTTGTAATGGTATCTAATGCTTTATATGATTTATTTGATTGTAAAATTGTATACAATTTAGCTTTCGGGCTACGATGTGCAGTTATATGAATAAAACCATTTATCTATCTATCTGTCTATCTATCTAACATACAAGAGACAGCAGCTATCCTGGGCAGGGTTAGACCGTTCTTGTATAGCTTTACAGTGGTATAGTCACAGTGCCATAATTCACATAACCTACTTTGAGCGGTTCTCACATACCTCGGAGTGCTCGAAATTGAATTTCCCAATGGGATATTTTCAAATCTATACAGAGTGAATGCAATTAGTTAGCAAATATCACTTTACATTTTCGTTCTTTACCCGGCCACAGGTCATTCATTTAACATGGACCAGTCCCATCCCAGTCTGATTGGCTACACAATCCTGACTCTCATTGCCTGTTGTATCCATAATTATGCACCTCTTTTACCCCTGTTAACGTATGTGTTTATTTGTCTTTGAAGTTCATACGCTACATGTCAACCTTGACATCTTAATACTCATGTCCTCAATTGTTTTTTTTTGTCATGATAGCGATTCTGCTACGATCGTCATTTAAAGGCTCCATACGGACTCTCAAACCTTCAATTAACCTTATTGCAATCCTTACCTGTGAATCTGTTGATTTCAAGGACATCACGGTCTCCAGGACACTGGTTGTCAAGGCAACATCTTCCGATCCAACTTCACCCTCGGTGATGGAGATGACCTCTTCTAAGACCTCGTCGACTGATGCTGTCGTGATGTTCAGCTATTAAAATGAGACGTTCAGTATAAAGAGTTCATAATTATGCAAAAACACAAAAACACAAATAATTGCGCTAAAACCTGCTGAGAAACTGAAAAGATTAGACAATAATAATATATGATATTTGTTATCATATTTTCAAAAAATATAGCTATATTATTGTGACTTTGCTCTAAATATTACAAGGATTTAATTCTTTCGTTTTTGTATATGATGTGAAATATTCACATTTCATGATACGTTTAAGAATACAACAAGAAAACTTCGTGAAAAGAATTTACACGTAACAATAACAAGTGACCACATCACATCACAGCACATCACAACAAAAACGACACATTTACACAAGTGATGCAACTTGACTTCGTTTGTCACAAACTGAGTAAAGAAATGGCGCGACTTTGTAGGATCATTTTAATTTGTTGTCGTCATTGTTCATCTCTAATGGTTTAAAGGTAGTGTTGAGTAGGTATTGGTATTTCCCGAAGTGCCCCCCGATATTTCTTTTGTGAATTATGAAAAACTGACTGTCAAATTCGAAAGAACAATTTTAATGACAGAATAAACTTTATTTGATCAAAATCGGTTCAGAAACGGCTGAAATATCCATAAATATATTTGTATTCAAAATGTTCTTCACCGGCAATCACCGGGCGATATTTAGACTTTTTAGAAAAATTCAAAAAATGCTCGAAGACTACTTTGAAAAAAATCAGAATAGGTTTTTAAAAAGTCGTTATGATATCTCTATTGAATTATTATTTTAACAAACATTAAATGCACAATTTTGTATGAAAATTTTTTTTTTTAAATAGCGCCCTCTTGAGTTATAACGGCTCTTTTTGAATGATAACAGGGGTTTTACTTAGTCGTTAATTGTGTATACTTTTCGAGCATGGTTAAGTTATAACTAGTAATAATTACTTTGTACCGTAATGGTGCAGGGTTTGGTTACTAAAGTTAAGATATTACTTTCGTTCTGTATTATTATAAGCATGCATTATATCATGAAACACAAAATGAAGAAAGTAATTTTACACAGAATGTTTCGTTCCATGATACACCTTTTTCAAATTATAATCGAATACAATACACGGCACGTTTTGATACACTTCCTTGGACATACGTGTAAGATGTATAATAAAAGAAATATCCCTCACATCATCATGTGTTATAATTTACCTCATCAATATGGGAAAGTTTGTCTGCGCTCGTCAAATTTGTCGCATGGTAGATAATTGCACGCTGATTACACGAGCAAACAGTGTTTTCACATACCGGCCTCAGAATAAGGTTCTCTGTAAACAAAAATGATTAAAAAAATACAAAATACAAATACGAAGTTATTATACTATTACTCAATCAATAAAGTGCCTTATATAATTGTATTGAAACTTAATGATTTAATCAGTTCAAGAAAATGTAGTTTGGTAATAACATGCATTACAATATATTAACTAAATATATTCATTCTCCATAGATACTGGTCACTATAATGCTCGAGTAATATTTAAACCAGTCCTAAATAGCTTAATTTGGTTAAACTGAGATACATCTTCCAAAATTAACTGCTCCGAAACAGTTTAGAAAGTATGTAATCCACCTAAATACCATTTATTTGAGACCCGTTTGTATCCTTTTATGCATCAGTGGATTAGCTAATTACCCCCTTACTAAAATCACTTTTGAAACAATCGCTTGCTTCATGGCTGAGTACCTCCCAAGTGTTTAAAGGTGGGTCTCAAAAAGAATGTGCTAGATTGACAGTTATCTGTGTTTAATCGTATTGGATGAATCAATGAATGGGTGAATGAAAGAGTATACTGCATAATGTTGGCACATTTTGTTTGAGACCCAACTTTTAAACAAAGGGGAGGTACTCAGCCATGACGAAAGCGATTGCTACAAATGCTATGATGCATAAAATGATAAATACAGGTCTCAAATAAATGTGAAATAGGTCGGTAAAAAAAAAATTCCGAACTTTTTGTGAGGAGTTTGTTATAAGATAACAATCATTATAGTTGATTCGTCACCCACTTTTACAATCCAATTCTCGACACACCGGTGTAATTTGGGTGTGAAAAACCAGCGATGGAACGGGCGCAGCATTTTCAAGTTGGACGCAAACGAACCCCACGTCCTCACAGGAAGGTCCCGAATTCAAATCCCACTCGACGGTAATCTCCCCCTTTACGCGGTCCGGTTCGGTACTGCGTCCACAGTATAAGGATCCGTCATTGGCCGTTTCCATTGACGTCACATTATTATGAGCGGATATAAAATATCTCTCACGGTCTTCTGCCACTCCGCCGTTCGGATCTCCGCTAGCCCACACGGTTACTCGCCAATTCGCCCAGAAGTCAATCGTACTGTTAGAGACAATGGATTCATCTTGAACTACTATGCACATACTGATGTTGTTCTTAGAGCATTCCACAATGGCGCCCTCTTCGTTCAGCATCACTTCTTCGATAGCGGCTGGAAAAAAAGGGAAGACAGGAAGTTTGATCAAACCAGTGTGTACAAATGAAACTCTTTAATCAAATAGAATGATAGAGGAGGACGATACTTGTTTTGTTATAAATCATGCAACTTTTATGTATTTCACAACCAGTCCTATTGAGTGGAATTCATGAAAAAGACTACTTGTTAATTTAATAGTAATACTAAAGATTGTTAATTAATAATGTTATCATTTTGTATCCGATCGCTTTAGCATTACCTTTTTTCATATCGCCGTGTGTGTGTGTGTGTGCCCGCGAGTGTGTGTGTGCGTATACATGCACCAAACATGCAAACACGGAACCGCCTAATGTGTACAACCCGACTTGAGGGGACCGAAATAATAATAATAACATACACTATTTATATAGCGCTTAATACACTGGTTCTAAGCGCTAAGAAAAAAAAGAAAAAAAGAGAGAAGTATTAACCAATGTACAAAAACTACTATTACTATTACTACTACTACTTTGACTACAATTGATAACAATTATGATAATTATAACAATAACACTTATTATAGTCCGATCATAATAATAACGATAATAATCATTATTGTCATTATTCCCCCCCCCCCCAACCGAATTCAAATTGGTCAATTTTGTGGTGAAGGACACCCCGCCCCCTTAACTTACGGCTATCGTTTTGTAAAAACTAAGGATACAAGTAAATATGTCTATGTTCCGGTGTAGGAAACGATTAGTGCCTTTACTGCCTTGCTGTAAAAATTGTAATGGGTTACCATTTTGTGTTGCAATACTCTGTTATGTACACTGTATCTTTCTTTATTGTTCATTGTGCATGTAGGGTGCGGCTGAATATTATTTGTTCTTGTTTAAATCTTTTAAGCAAAATAAAAGCAATATTTCGGTATCATTTTGCGCCAAGCGTAAAAACACAGGCCGACTAAGTGTGTTCTATACTAGTGAGGACCGATATCAAGTGTGTTTTATACTTGTGAGGACCGATATTAAACACGGGGAGCTTGGAGAGACAGAGAGAATATTATGATGCAGTATCCTCGTGCTTATCTAATCGTGCCACAACACCTCCAAAATTCAATAATTTGAAGTATACATTACAAAGTTTGTTAAAGGGCTATATAATAATGATATAATGGGTCATCATTATTATACATCACTTAAAAAATATCCACGTACTTTAATTAGACTTTGGCCTTATATCATGCAGTGTATCGACTAGAAATGTGTATCGTCCGCACTGTTCCCACGGTATAAACTTGGTACGGAAGGAGCGGATATGTTATTTCGATGGGGAAATGCCAATCACATCCTGTCAGCTCACCAAAGCAAACATAACATAATACAAATTATAGAAAAGGTATTTTGAACAATGAACCTTCGAGTTGACTACCGTAAAGTATACAATGAGGAAATGTGGATATTAGTGGCGTGCCCAGGGTTTGAAGACTAGAAGTAGCGGGCACAATAATTATCAACTTGATGCAACATGAAAATATTCATTATACCAAAAATACCCATCGTATTGTTAATTGGTAATGTTTTGTTGAAATAATGATTAAATTGAGAGATCGTCAACGACTATTTAAAAACTTCTTTTGAACATTTTTGAAAAAGTGTAAGCATTTTTTTAAATTTTATAAAAAATAATCGAATAAATCTGGGCCCCATATTTATTCCGATCGGATATATTTATTGATATTGTAGCCATTTCTGAACAGATTTTGTTCAAATAAAGTTTATTCTGCCATTAAAATTGTATGCTCTTTCAAATGTTACACTCAGTTTTTCATTATCTCACAACAAAAATTATTTTGTGCCTCTATACCAAAACTGAACTACCCCTTTAAGAAGATTTAGAAACCTAGCTTGGGTTTTCAAATCAAGGGGATCACGTCAAAATTGAAAGGTTGGAAAATATTACTTTGCATGTCACTCGCCAATATGACTTCATTCAACATGGAATTGTCCGTTGTCAGTTACTCGCTTACTTTAAAATAGCTTACCTGGAATTCTGACTTTCAGTTGGGTCTCACCCTTTCCTATACCGTCTATTGTAGTGACAATGCAGTTGTATTTTCCATTATCCGATATTTGGAGCTTCGAAATAGTCAAGTTCCCGCTGAAAACAGCATCCGCTTCGAAAGATAATCTCTCATCACCCATATCATCCAAAACACTTTCCCTACACATATCAGTATTGTTGGCATCGTTTGGACACGAGAAATTGGTAATTTCAGTTTCATTCCTCCACCATCTAAGTTCACTAAAAGAGTGTACAGATGTTTGAGGTCTGTAAATGCAAGAGAGGACAATTGTTTCTCCGATAAGAGGCGTAGGGTTAGAAACGATGATAGATAAATCAGGGGTTCCAACAGTCATGACTGTAAGGAAAAAAGGAAGTGAAAAAGTTGTTATGATGGATTCCCAAATAAATATTTGTTCCAAGATGTGAAGGGTCAGCCTGATGATAACTTGATTAACACTACGAACTTAACAAGTTACCGATCATGCCCATAAGGGAACCGGGCATTCCAAACATTCCAGCATTTAAATACGCCGTTTAAATACATTCATTGTCAACGCCTTTTAAAGTGGTCCGACATACAAAATTAATCACCTTTAAACAACTTTCTGTGACTTGCTAAGCCCGACTCCCTTTTAAAATTCGCGATATCAGGGGTGTGGAAAAGTAAAATCATTGCAGGCGGAAGTCCACTGCCTTTTGAGTGTTGTGTAATGCGGACGGCGTTCAGGCGTATTCTGGGGGAGTTCTCAATGGCGAATTCTGAGATAGATCTTCTTGTAAATGCATTTTCGAAGAAAGATTCTTATAATTATTTGGATTCTGCATGCAAAATTACAAAAGTCAGTGTAAAAGTCAAATTTCGTGAGGTAACCTAAAAGATGCTCTCCTCCTTTTGTAAGCCAAAAGTGAAACATATATTAAAGCAAATACAATATCAGAGCTTGGTTGAGATGATAAACATTTGAACATAGCCTTTACTGGAATAATATGGAATTTTAGAGCTGGAAATTATGAAAGGTCATCTAGAAACTGCAGACCTTTGAATATATTCAGTGATTGGACCTGATGTTCAAACACCCTTCATATCAATTTTTCTCGTTCTGCACAAATTCAATACGATTTGTGATATAACAGGGTGATTTGTCTTTTGACTTGATAAAAGGATACATATATATCATGATACAGATTTAGAATAAATATGAAATAAGCCTGATGCGGTAAGACTTTCAGGCGATTGTCTTTTTGTCATCATTATTACAATTTATCACTGGGAATGCTAACTTTTCACCAAATTCAGTACAGTATCTTTGTGTTTATGGAATGTTTTACTAGACTTGAAGATGCATGCAAAAGAAGAATAATATCTTTAAAAGCACTGCATCTTAACATAAGAAGAGCTAAGTTATTGGCATACTATCACTATGTCCCTTATTGCAATTAAACACAAATCAGCCTAATATTAAGGCCATGTTGATGATGGTCGTGAGAACGAAAGTCACACGTATCTCATTGTATGTTTAACTACGTAACTAGCATGTGGTACACTTGTGCGAAATATAAACTAGTTAACTGACAGACCAAATGTAGGATTGTGATTTCTTACCTGCGTAATGAAGAAGAACGGTGTAAAGCTTCACTAAAGAACCGCTACTTACAGCCATTCTGATACTGAGTGATGTCCACAAAAATGAAATCAATCGAGAAAAAAAAAGGTTAGCGGTTCCGGAAAGAATTCTTCACAGTTTCTGGCGAAACACTAAGCATCAAATGCAGTACTAAACTCTCAATGCCATCTACACCAATACACCAGAACACATGACATCAGAACACAGTCCTTCATGAGATGGAGTAGCGTCGGATATGCAGGGAGAAGGATCACGAATAAACCATGATGACATCACAGGGAACGACCTTAAGGGGATGTTTCACAAACATTTGAGCTTGAATTCTAAGTGAGACTGAAACTATGGTCAGCCATATGTACACTTTAAAATTAAAGCTCACTTAATAATTAAACATAAATGCAAACATTAAAATTGTTGAGAACAATTTCCAACAAGATCATGGGATCTTGATACAAAAAATAAATAAAACTTTGATGATTTTTAATAATATGTTTTGTTTAGGTTATACAGCCGTTTCAGCAAATTAAGATAACACATTTTAGTTTCTAGTTTGACTTAAACTTCAAATATGTGTGAAACACCCCCGGTAGAAAAGAAGAAAGGGCGTTCTATAGAGATAACACACATCTGGTGAAGAATGTTGAAGAGAGGAGAAATAAGAAAAACGAACCACAGCACACAGAGGACTATCCAAGAACTGGTGCTTAGCCGGAAGGAATGGGAGTCTTCTATTGCTGGTATACATGAAATAATGGATATGGGGATGAATGTATTATATCATTTTCGTGTTCAAATGCGACATAGTGAAAGTAAAATATATACTCTCGAAAAGCATTGTTAAATAATTTCCTTGCGTAGTTAATGACAAAGTGTCATTTGATGTTTAAAGACAATTTGGATAGTGCTGGTGAAAATGAAACCCAAATTTTACAATATTAAAAACGACCTTTGCTTCCTAGTCAATATTTTCGTAAAATACGCAATTATAGCACGCATCCATCTTTTAAGTTTGATCATCCCCTCGATTCATGATGGACGCATTCTGTTATTTTTTGATAAATCAAATTGCACTAGATTATTTTAAACATTGTAAGTAAGAAATTAAGTCCATGATTTCTTATATGAAGTCCGACTAGATTTGTTTTTATTTCAGTTGGGCCACCGACAAAACATCTTTATGTGAATGTTACAGTTTATTCTGCATGCAGGCATTTTTGTTCGCAAACGTCGTTTATTTAGGTATTTGTAACTACATGTATTTTGTATACAGATGTCTTGTAGGCCTGTACCTTGAGATTTGCTTGCAGTGGGAAGCGTGGTCCAACTGATTGGGAGCACACTCTGTATTTATTTATTTTGTATGACATAATATTGTTTTATTCAAATTATTTGGTGCAGTGGACAGTCTCCCCTCCCATGCCCTCCGTAGTTATACCACTGTGTGGGCGATTTTTTTCTTCCATAACTCAACATTATCTTTAAATCAGCATCGAATGGAAACTGAAAGTGTAACCAGGTAACGTGATCCCGATGACCCTGCAATTGTATTCCGACATTTATGGCTACCTCAATGACATGAATGAGGAACCTTCATGGTTTTGAGAGTCATGCATTCAGACAATTTATAGTTCATCGTGATGCTTACATGTACACAGCTGCATGTATTTAACTATTACATGATACATAACGACACACCAATATTTATGACAGAGGCGTCTATCCATTTTATTTTTTTACGATTGGAGGGGGGGGGGGGGGGCAAAATGTTCCTGAGTCACCGGTGACAGAGCCAAAAGCCCCACATTGGCTAGTCAGAAAAATCCACCTCGTTATGGGTTGTCCTTAAATATTATGACGTCATACTATCTACCCCATACCGAAATGGAACTCTAAAGTGTTCGTACTGCGTTGGAGCAAACCGGCTACAAACCAGCCGCACAATATACATGGGCCACTCGGTAACGTATGTCGGTAATTTCTTACTTTGAACTTCTCATTTTGGCATCAATGCTACTCATTGAGCATTTAATGTGCTCTTGTGGGACTATACACTATTCTAGATACGATACATATAATTAACTATGCGAAAAACAACTAATACGTAAGGTATCGGGAACTTACCACCTCGATGTCATAAATCCTTGTAGTCCGAGTGCAAGGCCACTTTACGTGACCGCGCATGTGAGATCCTTGATAACACACTTCAGGGCATGGTACGCAGTCATAGAGCAAAGCATGTTTTAATGAGGCTAAAACGCTCGTTTTATTCAGATTCCAACGATCGAACTTTCTCACCCGAATAGTACTCGGCCGGAGATACATCATTTTAAAAATGCGATAACTTCAGTTTGCAATAACCAATTGTACAATGTGATATATGACATTGTAGAAAATATGTCATTCTTTGCTTCCATATAATTATATTTTTAATTCAACAACGACAAAAAGATGAAAATCCAGTGTAATAACTTGACAAAATTCGTTTTTGAAAGTTCTTTTTTATTCGGCTTGAAAACTTACAAAATGTACTTGCGTCTCCATCATATTTATACCATATGAAAGGTAATTTAATACACTTTACAAATATGTCAATTTTGAAGCCGTTTATTTCTTAATCGGGTCAGGAGCCAACAAAGACCAGCAAAGGACAAAATAAAATATCATATTGTTGGCTTTCAGCGGCAATCCAGCCCGTTGATTGGTTGAATCAGCATCACGCAGATTCTCCACGTCCCGCGAAGAAGAGAGAGGGGGAGAGAGAATTTCTCTTTCCCCGCACAGCGCGATGTTCCGAGGGGAGCCTGGTATTGCGTTATTTGAATGAGGCCAATCACTGGCCCGCTTCAAACACACCCCTTCGTACCATCCAATGGGAATGCTCGTTCGCATTTTAGTTGTTCTTAATTTGTACCTGAGTGGTATTTTCTTGGCTCCTGACCCGATTATCCAACGCAACAAAATAAAACCTACGTATCCTGAAAGAGTATAAAACATGCTTTACAATGATTATAAAATCAGTGAGACGCAAGAAGCATAAACTGTTATTTTTCACCTCTGAACTTATTATTTTTTGGTGATATTTGACAACAAATTGCACTGGTAAAATTTGATTTAATACTTGATTAATTATGATAGACATAAATTTTATGATTCTTCCTCTAACATTTGATACCACATTCATTCATTAAAGGTATGGTGACAAGACAACTGCCTCAAAATTGGGTTTTACTGTATCTAAGGTAGATTTTCATGAAGATTACTAATACAAACATATTTTCCTCGTGGGAAAACCCGGTAAAATAAAAAAATCAACTTGTAAATTCTCTTTCGGAACCCCCGTAAAAAAACTGAGTCCCGGGCGAACAAAAAATGACGTCATCTTTGTGACGTCACCTGCAGGCAATCGCAGTTTAGCTCGGTCATAGACGTACACGCTGAGTACAATACTCACGTTGACACAGAGATATTATTTCCATTTGTTTCAATATTTGCAAACATTTGTTCAGGTTTATATCATGGGACGATATACACTCAGATGTGTAGCTGCATCCTGCTACAATTCATTTCTTAGCAATTCTTAAGCATTTTCAGTAAAACCTCAATTTACAAGCAAAAACGAGTTTGTTTTACAAGCAAGTCATAGGCTCTGCATGTAAACAATGCACATTCCTCCGCGTTGCGGTCTGCATGTGATGTCATGAATCGGGTGACACGTGCGCACATTTCCGCTCTGCTATAAATGACTTTTTTTAGGAGCATGGAACGCCGATGCGTAATAAAGCAAAAAAGTTGCATGAAATTTACCTTTTTTTCCCAACTTAAGGATTTCTTTGAAAAAAAGAGTGTGGTATATCAATAAAGGCACATATTTAAAGCTATAAACCTGAATCAAAGCCGGGATTGCACCCCTCCTTTAAAGACTATGTTAAGGTTCCATAAAGCTCAAAAAAATACCCCTCTGCTTTGCTCATTGGTGCGTGCGGTTCGAAAATCTATGAATACGATATGAATAAATACAGTGGAATCGGGCTGAGTTGCATTCTGACTGTACGCGTTCGCTAGATAGTGCTAGCGCGTTACTATCGCAATGGTAGTCGAGGCTGCTGCTTCGTCGCACAAACGAATAGCAACAAGTTCAGACTATGTAGAGAACGGGTGAGGAGTTAGAAATCGTGCAAGAACCCTACACATTGGCATGCCCCTGGGGGAGGGTGGCAGCAGACACTACTGTAGTTTTCAACCGAATGACACACCGGAGAATCTACGGACATGACGGAGAATGCCAGAAACAACAAGGCGTACCACGAAGGACCCCTGACTGTCAGTCCGTGGTCATGTTCATGTTCTTGAAGTAATATTTTGTTTGGAATATAAATGGTCTACCATAGTTCGAAATTCAAGTTAGAATTTAGGTTCCAGGGGCGGATCTAACTTTTTGCTAAGGGGGACGCGAAGCGGCGATTTTTTTTGTTATTTTGAACCCTTGTAAGTGATGTCTTTTTGCTAAGGGGGGGTTTGACCCAATGACGATGCGGAGCATCGTCCACGAGCCGTTTTTTTTTGCCATTTTGAACCCCCGTAAGTGATGTTTTCCACATCACATTTTCACTTGGCAGCCCAAGGGGGCGGGGGGGGGGGGGGGGTTAAACCCCCTTAACCCTCCCGTAGATCCGCCACTGGGTTCAACTTCAAATGTGTGAAACACCCTTATTCAATTTAATTGGTATTCAAATATAAATGGTGTGTCCCATTTTGATCCTTGTTAATCCAGGTTACGTAGCAGGTCGATTCTCTCTATACGATGCTACCTTTACGCGGCTCATGGCTTCCGTGGATGTCTGCTTCCAGTCAGAAACGTGACATGCGTAACATTCAACCTCAAGAATCCACTTGACTAAGGTCTCAAAACAAATATGACACGTATACACGGTAATAACTCAATCCATTCATTTATCTTCAGTGAGTTAAAATTAAGGGGACAAGGCCAATAGAGGGCTACGCGTACGTTAGCGCGTTCGCGCGGGAGGTCCGTTGACATCAGTGTAAAAGCGTTTAGCGGCACGTTCGTTTCAGCCCAGTTCACGAATACCCGAAGCATGCCCGAAGTTTCCGCTGTTATACGCGACAATGTACACTGTTGCCCATAAATTTGGAATATTTTGTTTTGATCCAACTTCATTCTTGTTCCTGTTTTTTACGCGTAATGAATTTGAGACCAAATAATGTCCAATGGTCCAAACTACCAATCTACAATGAATTATTGTATAATTTTGCATTAATTAATTAAGATTTTTGTTTTGAGCTTTGACGGGCCGTGCCTTTGATGATTGGCCCCTTTCTCTCTCAAAAGCTTATGTCCAACAAGTCATCGTTATGGGTCATTTCTCAGCGTTGGCTGTAAAATGTTCAACTTAAATTGGCACAGAGGCTCTCTAGGCCATACTCCGTCTAATGCCATTGCTACACGCCAAACGATGCTTCTGCTCCACCAGGAAGGGGTGTCAACAAGCAATGTCCACTATTTCGTTGGAATGTCTCAGGTTACGGTCTGTCAGATCATCAGACGTCATCGTACAGACATAAACACATAAATACGGCAATCAAAAGAACAGTCATTTACTCATACAACATATTTACTTATAAATGACGACACAGCTAGTGACACGGATGACGTCACTCATACAACGTAAACGTTTCTGTGTCTTAATTCAATAAAATGAACTTGAATAAACACAAATTGAACTATTATGCCATGACACATTGCTTTGCACGTGACACACACAAAACACACATATTTACGGAGTGATTTTCGCAGATGGCCTTGATTAAGATTGCCCTGGACACATGGACACTTATCCCTGCCACACCAGCTCACACAGAGCCGACTCGACCCGATCCGACTGGTTTTCAGCCGATTCAACATGCTGAATCGGCTCCGACTGAGTGAAACCAGATCTAGCCTGACTTGAAAACCATGGGCGTCGATACTTACGTAATACCTATTCATCAAGGGGGGATGAATGAATAGATCATCCCCCCCTGATGAATGGGTATCAATGACAGATCGACGCCCATGTTAAAAACAGTCGGATCGGATCGAAAAACAGGACTAAAAAAGTACAGGAGATCTGTGGCCATATTCATAAAAGCCCGATAGCCTATCTGTCAGCTAGGCCTTATCTCATTGCCAAAATGCCACTTTGGACGATAACTAGCGGCGAACTCACGGAACTCGCTTGGATGATCACCTTTGTTTTCACAGACCAGTGCATAACACACACGTGTATAGGTATGTCTTTTATGTGTGTAGATTTTGCACGCTGCCTATGCCCTTACCATATCGACCAATCAACGAGCGTTTATGCCCTGTAATACAATAGCCATTTAAAATCTTCGTAGCGGGTTGCTAAATCGTAATTCAAGAAGCACTGCTAACCATACCGATAACAAGCTAACAACTCGGATGATCTAATTTATTCATCGTGGCTGTCATGGTAACATTCCATCTGTTGCAAGTTTGTTTGACATCGCATAAAAGCGCAGTTTACTCGAACGTGTGAATGAACGCATTGTGCCTTATTGTTCCAATCATAAAAGCGTCTTATTGAGTTTGTTATGTGTTCTACAACGTGATTCAGTAAGGGGGTGGGTAGTATAACATAAGTGTCTTATCTGGGGTAAACGGGGGGGGGGGGGGGGGGGGGGAGGCGGTAACTTGTGTCCAAAACAAAAAGCTTGCTATAATTCCTATATGTAAGGGTGTTACTGTAGATATGAGCGTAGGTAGGAATGATGTTTTTTTTTTCGGGGCGGGGGGGGGAGGGGGGGGGGGGGTGGGAGGGATCACGCGTAAGCACATGTTTTCATAGCCACCCCAATGAAGTAAAACCAAATACATCTCCCTCCTCATTACGATCAAGCTCCGCCACGCTTATAATATGATAGCATGAAAAGGGAAACTATTCAATTGCAGTGAAAACAGAAACGAAATTGCATTAAATAGTATTATATAGATAGATTCATCAAAACAGAATTGAAATCACATAAAATCAATCCGAACTGCAAGCCAAAAGTAAGCTAATATGTCACAAAAAGGACAAATAAAGGCAAATTACTCTCCAGATAAAAACATGTAATTTAAACTGATAAAATATGTTATTGCTGAAGTACAAGGATGCTAGGACAAACACGGAAAAGTATGTTACTTGGGGAACTATTTTGAACTAACATCACGCTATCATAAAAACATCTCTAATATCCCTTATTCGAATATTCTCCGTGCCAAGTTCACGATCGCGCCACACGCATATACACACAAAACCGGGCAGATTGTTACTTGCTAGCAATTTAGAGGTACATCAGAGTACCTCTAAATGTTTGGTCCAGTGTCGCTAAAATTTGTCCTATCTGGCTTTGGTGAATAAGAAAAAATTAGCTGGGTGTTAGGTCGTCATTCAACTTCACGCCTTTGTTGTAAGTCCAACAAAGCTGTATTCAGAACGTCCCGCATAAATAGATTTCAATGCATTTAGTCGGCACCGCAGATCTATTGTTGTAATTGTTCGCATTTCGACTAACAATGTCGTGGAATACCAAATGCTTGTGGAATTTAGGCAGATGGGTTGTCATGCTAGGCCAGGCCTTGACTACGATAGCGAATTTAGCCTATCGGCCTTTTGTGAATACCAGTTAAGCCTAGCGGACATCGAAATCGTAATTTGATCAACCAACTAGCTTATCGGGGTTTTATGAATATGGCCACTGATTAATACGGTAATATACACAGTCACGTTAACGAAACGCATGTTATCTTCTGTTCATCTATATTAGTATACACATCAACTATTTGTAAACCATTTGACTCAAACATATTTTGTTTATTCTAAAACATTTTAGTAATTATTTTTCTCCATATTGTGAAGCCCCCACTTCTGAAAGCCTCTCCAGAGTAGAATTCTATTGTTGACCTGTTGTGACATCATCAGCTATTCACTACTCAGTTACAAAGTAGTTACCTTCACCCACGCTGAGTGCCTAATCACAATAGCATCACACGGTTGAATAGAATACCAACTCACATACCTTCAATTTCAATAGCTGTTGCTATGTCAGAAGAAAAGCACTGTCTAAGCTATTGCATGGAGGTATGCAGGGCATGCTTTTGTGTGGATGTTCTTTTTGTACTTTCATCTTTTGTTAATCTCATGGTAGCTGACCAGTGATTGACAGATGATGTCAAAACAGGTCAACAATATAATTTACTCTGGAGGGTTTTTTAGGAGATGGGGCTTAGCAACATGAAGAAAAATAAATGATAAAATAATTACAAATATACAAAAGATATTTAGGTCAAACCGTTTACAAAAATTGAATGTGTACACTAATACAGATGAACAGAAGTCAACATGCATTTGGTTTGCAGGGCCCCTTTCATTAGGAGTATTCGTAGTAGAATTCCATTCATTATGGACTTGAGTAAATTATACAATTTTGATGCACATCAATTCTTGAAATGTTCTCGTATATTTTATTTGTATTCCTGCGTTTCCAAAATAATACATAATAAACATATATAATTCATATATTTCCTGTAATCGCAATATAAATGGTAGGTACATAAATACGATGTATACACACAAAACAAATGTTTCAATGCAAAGACACGAACAAAAACGTAAAAGACCGCCTTCATGAGCAATGAACAGCTCTAGTTTGATCAATTGAATTCGGATAACAACAAAGCTTATATATACTCCGCAAAAAAAGAAACAGGACACTTAATTAAGTTGAAATATCTAATATTTATGTACGACAGAGTGTACATAATCATATGTCAAATTAAAGGAAATGTAGTCCTCTATTAAAGGTGTAATCATTCATGTATGAACTGCCATGATCAATTAACAATAGCAAGGTCTGTTTTCAAAAATAGCAAAACAATGGATGACCGCACCATTCGACTGCAATGAGTAAGCGTCTTGCTTGAAACAAGATGTGCGGGGCAAGTCTTTTATGACACCATTCAACCTTATTGCCATGAATAAACTAAAAAAATACACATTTTCCAATAAAACAGGGCCAGGTTATGAGAACATCAACATATTGGTCTGTTTTTGAGGCATAAAGCTTGTTTGTTTCATGTGTCCCTTGCAATTTCAACCATATTTACCTAGATAAGTGACATGTTAGAGACTGCCCAAATGGTTGACCAAGGGTGACATCGGATTTTGAAGATCTTTGGACTACGGTAGAATTCTTGAGAAGAATTTATTTAAAGTTTCATGCTGAAATAAGGGCACAAACTGTAGTTTCGACGAATAAACCGTAGCCATGGAATTCCCCACTGTGTTACATTTGGATGAAAATAAAACCTACAACGTTCACAATTTGTCTTCATTTACACTTTTTCTATTGAGATGAAACTAAAAAAGATCACATTTGTAATGAAATAATTATGCTATGTCATGAATATAGCGTTTATATCATGCTTGTCAACATTTTAAATGGTTGAATGGACGTTCCATTTTTGCTATTTTTGAAAACAGACCTTGCGGTGTTTAATTTACCGTGACAAGTCATGCATGAATGATTTCTCCTGGGTTCTATGCTAATATCGAAGAGGGTAGTTTTATCTCTAATTTGATATACATTAAAGGGATAGTTGAGTTCTGGTAAGGAGAGTACAGTTTTAGTGAAACTGAATTTTAGTAACCAAAACCTGCATCATTACATTACAAACTAATAGTTATAACTAGAAAGGAACACAAAATTACAAATGACGTAGTAAAGATCATGTTATCATTCAAGAAGAGCCGTTAAAACGTAAGAGGGCGCTCTCTAAACACTCATCGGTTTCAACCATTTTGAATAAAATATTGTGCATGTGATGTTTTGTTGAAATAGTGATTAGATAGAGAAATAACCAACAACTATTTAAATACCTATTTTGTAACTTTTTGAAAAGAGGAAGCATTTTTTTGAATTTTTAACGGCTGGTTCAAAATTCTCTAATAATCCGGGGCCCCGGGTTTATTACTAATTGTTATATTTATGGATATTTCAGCCGTTTCTGAACCGATTTTGATCAAACAAAGATGATTTTATTGTTTAAATATTATGCTCTTTTAAATTTTACACTCAGTTTTTCATTACCTCACAAACCAATTAAGTAGTCTAGCGCCCTCTCTATCAAAACTTTCCCTTTAACATATATGTTATCGTTAAAAACATATGAGATATTATGTTGTCTTAAATAAGTGTCCTGTTTCTTTTTGTGCGGAGTATATATCAACATTATTTGATTTGATGTTATGTACTTTTTCCGTAATACAATGTTAAATATTTTAAAATAAAAGCAAACGAACGAACAAACCAATCAACCACCACAACAAACCAACCAAACGACCGACCTACCGAAACCAACAAACCAACCAACCGACCGACCGACCAAACGACCGAAACCAACCAACCAATTAACCAACCAACCAACCAACCAACCAACCAACCAACCAACCAACCAACCAACCAACCAACCAACCAACCAACCAACCAACCAACCCACTACCAGCCAAAATCTATCACTGGTTTACCTATACCTTATATCTTATTCATGAGATTCAAATTGGTGTTTTCTTTAGCAGAACTGATTTTTAAGTTGGTCAGTAAAATATTGATTCTCCGCAATTCAATATCCGGGTCCTTTTAACTGTTTGATTGACCTTTGAAGCAAATCTCGTTTATAAATGTAAACTGCACTATAATGTACAAGGTGTATATAATTGCAAATTGAAATAGCTTGTTAAAGATTTTATTCAAAGAAAAACCAATATTAGCCAAATTATATCTTTACAGAAAGTTGAAATCATACAGAATATGAAAATATTACTTTCCAACTACTAGCACATCCAAAAATTGAAAAAAAATGATCATATTAAACACTGCCTCAAAACCCCCAATCCAGCGACGAGCGGAGTCAGTAGCTGTGTGTTGTAGTGACGTCACCATAGGGGTTATCCAATAGGAAGCTTCGGTATCTACCACGTAATATACGGGAATTATACCCCTTTATACCGAGGATTCCGTGGTTGTTTAAACTATTTTCTATACAATTATGGTGGTTTAAACTTTTTGAACTAATAAAATAACAATTTATATTCGTTGTAAAGTTATTCTTTTATTCATTAATGTGTCTGATAAAGTAAAAATAGGTAAATAAATCACCTAGTCTGCGAGTTGAATCATACTCGCTGGCGGCATGCATAATACGTGCAGAGCCTCGACCGTGCGCGATACGGTGGAAAATATGCATGCAATATATAGCGGCTAGTGCAGTGTATGTAGCTCGCTTCAATTCAGCTCGCGTTAGTGAGTAACGGTGCAATATTATCAGCGCAATTTTTTTGCTGTTTTTGCAGGTAATTGTTCTCGTATTTGTTTTAAAAGCCCTACAAACATGTAAGTAAAATAAGAGATAGTCTAGAATAGGTGTGATCGTAATAATCTTGCATTTTCGTTCCTTTTCGGAGCTTTTTAAAAGTGCAATTACTTACAAGGCAGTCATGGCAGTTGGCGCAACAGCTCAGCTAGGTAGCTAGAGCACAGCCTGTCTCGCGGGGCTGGGCCGCTGAAACTCTAGTGCGTGTTCCGTATCATTCAACTGACGGGCATTTTTTTTTTCGAGGCACGTTCAATTTGCGTCTCTCAATTTGTCAAACAAATCTCTAATTTTGGGAAAATAACCACTCATACGGTAAAATATGTACTTTTACACTAACATTGGGCAATTTTCTAGATTTTTGTTTCTTCATTTCCGATGTTGCAAAACGAGCAAGCGGATGGTTGTTGTAACGAATACTGCACGCAAACTGATCTTTCATACCGCGGCGATTGCGCATGCGCCCCTTGCCACACGTCATCGATCTAAGCCGCGAGATCGGAGTGAATTTGGGCCTGGTTTGGAGGGTGATTTTTTCTCATTTTCAATTTCGATTTAAAGTAGAAATTCAAAGGGAATAGAATCAAGTTATTATGGTTTATTTTATGATAGAATGAGTTATTAAAGCAATTTGTGCAGTTAACAAGTCATGAAAGTGTTCAGTTTCATGTTTTATGAAAATGAAATTTTAGTGAATTGACCCTCCCCTTTACCATGAAATCGGCACAGCAAAGTGGCTCTATGCGTGACGTAAGAGCCGGGCTTTGCGCTCCCGACAGCTCTAGCTCGAACGGCGATCTACACGCAATTGTTCATAGAGTGGACGCAGTTCTCACTCTCTCAAAACGATTGAATATTGCCTGAATAATCAATATCTGACACACAGTTGTCCTCTCATGTCCTGAAACATATCCTAATGTCAATATTCATGTCATTATTGGCATTGAAAAGGTGTCAATCTCCGTAAAATAACTGTTTACAACTCAATCCATTTTGCCGAATTGTTGTTCATATGTAGGACACGGAGATAGTATGAAAAACAAATCTATTATAGCTGTGTTTCAAAAGAAAATTACCTAGTAGAATCATGTTCCGAGCTAGACTGCCTTTGTTATAACAATATATAATATTTCTTATCCATTTCAATATGTCAATAACTGGTAGAATAGTGTATTTCTCACCGTTTTGTTTTGGTTTTGTTTCGTTTCGTAAAAGTTTCGTCCATCGAGAAATACATGCAAGCGCACGATCGTATACCCGGCCGTATACTATGCATATTGTGTATGTTATTGAACTAAAAGTAGTTCCAACGTATGCGCTATATTCGAAGCTTTCTACAGTCCACACGATCACGATCTCGCTCTAGAATTACATCTGACAGTTCAACATGGATGAAGAATTTCAACAAAACAGCCTGTTAATGGACTTCGAAGTATCCGTGAAGGAGCAAGCTAGCTAGCTAACACGTGCACTCGTTTGTTTTGATGCGCGCGCAGGAAATGTAAATCCGCCAGCGCTATCAGCCGTATAGGTAATGCGGCTGCCAATGTTCAGAGAAATCGCGGATGAATCGTAACAACACAGGAGATCGCGAATCTAATTCACTCGACTTTTCAAGCTAAACCATGAAACTAGCCATGATAGATCGGCTAAAGTAATAACTATTCTTCGTTTTATTAAATTTCATTTGATTCATAATGATTATTAACTGTTTGTTTCCATAATGGAAGTGGTAAATTCTCCGTCTGATATGTCAAAGTGAAACTAAATGTTGGTAAAAAATCTGTGCAGGCCTACTGCACGACACAGTCGTATAGTTTCCCCTTCTTTTTTTCACCTTTTTTCAACTTTTTTTGTCACAAACAATACATTTGTTGGAATATCATGATGAAAATATAAATGAGAAGCAAATTACAAACAATGTAGTATTATAATTTATTCTTGGTAAGTGAAAAATAGCACATAAGTTGAAGCTTGTCTTTCCAGCCTGGTATACGGTTATACGCTTATCTACATACAACCGCGGCAGCCGCCTGGGCTTCAAGCCCGGTTCTTACGTCACAGCTAAAGGCCGTTTCGTGTAGCGATTGAGCGAATTTGTCCCTGGGAATAGGGTGATGTTTTCACCCTAATTTCGCTTTTATGGACGCGTTATATTGTTTGAATGTCAGTCAAGCTCATTATATGGCTTATAAGCTTTCTGTAGATATGAATATCGTCATATTTAGGGGTTTTCTTTGATTTTCTCCTTTAAAAATATTTAAACAAATTCAAAAAATCTGAATTTCTCGAGGCTTGTAAAGTACAAGATTACCTTCACAATCATACCAAATTCGACTCAATTTATAATCAATGAACAGACTCTTTAAATTAAATTTGCACTCTACATATCTGTACCATGTTTACATCTTATTTAACTACAACATACACCGTGCCTCTATTACTGGCATCTTAATTTGATTTATCTCCAAAATAGTGTACCTTATGAGCGCAAACACAAACGGTGAAGCATATATAATTATACAACATACTCACATCAGCATACACATCAATAATCGTACATATAAACAAACAAGTATATTGACAAACATACAAATCTCCCTTAAAATATTTTGGTGTCTTAACATTGTGATAAATTGCATAGTTTGGCTAATAATACTTTTCTTGTTCCTAATAAACATGTTTCAAAACATCGCACATTTCAATTTCATATAATATATAAACACGTAGCATTATCTGATACAGCAATTTAAATGTTATTTTATAGTACCAATAATGAATAATTTTGGATAATCGTAACAGAAGCAAAGTGAACGTTATGAGCACACTGAAACAGGTAACGCTTACCTGATACTTAACATTATCTGACAAAGTATTTTCAATTTGCTGTTTTGCTAACTTCTACAGTTAGAATCAGCATATATATGCAGAAACATAAATATACAACATTGTGACTGTTTTAGCACTTTCACAATGTTAAAGCTGCCAATACAATTATGATTATGTTATGATTGTGTTGTGAAGCTTCCATCTGCCTGCTGGTCAGGAATTGGAAGTGTGGTCTCCGAGAAGACTTGAAATAATAGAGGAGAAGTCAATATTTAACTAGTCCTTGGCCCCGTTGCAGAAAGAGAATGATACAATCGATTGTAAGTTACAATTAATTTTAAGTCAATGATGTGTTCTAAATGCGCGAATCTGATTGGTTGAAACGCACAAAGTTTCTGACTTACAATCAATTGTAACTTACAATCGATTGTATCTCTTTCTGCAACGGGACCCAGGTTCTATACTCAATTACTCAAGGGGAGATCACTAAGAGATTTTTCAAAATTTGAGGTTTTTTTGCATTTTTTTTTTTTTGCATTTTTCTTAAGTTTAGACTATTAAAAATACATTGCTGCAACTTTAATTTGATTATTTGACTTATTTTTTAATGAAAAATATGGAAATAAGAACCCATGTCAACTTAAAACTCTCAAAAAGTGACCAGTTTCCAAGAAGAAAACTCCGAAAAATGCCATTTTTGCAGCTCTATTTCCATTACTTTCCAAGCATGCAAACCCCTCATGTTATATATCAATAGAAAGCTAAAATTCCCTTTTCTAAAATGCAATGGTCCATTTTGTGATCACACATACCATATATACCATATAAGGACTTCAGAGCCATCAATGATACCCTGTATGCTGCCACGTGATTGGTCAGCAGGACTTAGCTCATTAGCATTTTCTATATATGGCCACACTACTTCCATACAGAGACTCAGCTCATTAAGCATTATCTATATTTGGGCATACTAGTTCCATATAAGGTCATATGACCAGGTGAAACGGTGAGGTGTAGTAAACACATGCACATGTAGGCTAATCACTTGTTGATCATTGATACTACAATGCTATAGCACTGTTTTCATTCTTCAATATTTGGACTGATATTTTGCATATTCTTTGCTGAAATAATTCATAACAAGACAAAGGAGTCATCTGTGGAGTGATAAGTGGAATAATATTGCATTTTGGAGTGTAAAATGGAGGACAATCGTCAAGAAACTTCAGACAACAGTGACACTGATATTGATAATAAGCTTTTTCTCCTAAACCAGCTAAACAGAAGTTGAAGCACTCTACTAGACAACAGAGAAAAGGTGGATTGACTAATGTAAGAAGAAAACATGTTGGAGATCATGAAACTTTTTTCCTCATTTTCTTCAAACAGTACTGCCTTCAAATGATACAACTAAAATGTATTCAATGCATATAATGTAGACATGTGTACAAACATGTACATGCAGTACAATGAATGTTTTTTTTAGATTGAACTTGGAAGTTACTACATTTACCATACAATTACTGTGGTGCAAGTATTGTATACTGTATGTTCACGTGCATGTACACAACATTTTCAGGCCTTATTGTTCATTATTTTCATCATTATGTATTAAATACCATGTAAGATGCTTATTTTCTCTGTGAAAATGATTCACCTAAGTTCAGATTGCCTCATAAATAAGCTGTGAATTAAAAAGTATGCATAAATCAATGTAAGCACCTTGTGTATTGAAAGTGAACGAGTTGTTTTTTTAACGTTGACTTTAAATGGCTTTTTCTGACAATGTGCATTTTCCACCACAATGCATTTTGATGCAGCGATATCTCAGTATAGGAATGTTATTTTAAGGTGATATTTGGCACAGCTATTGGCAACTGTATGTACTACATTTAGTCAGAGCGAAATTTTAAATTTCACTTTTTTTTGCGTCCGACGTGCTATTACGTAATACCAAAATGCCGATTTTGGGCATTTTCAGACTTTTCAGCTTGCTACCCATACTTCTCTAAAGAAATATGGAAAAAGGCTCTGTAGAATTGTAAACATAGTTATTAACTACCATTTACAATTTGTTTGATGAAAAAATATTGAATTACGGCTGAGATATGGCTGCAGGAAAACCGCATTGAAAATACAAGATGGCCGCCCTTACCATGGCAACCGTAGAGGGCGTGGTTAAATTTGTCACTGTTTTTTACTAAACTCCATCCATATTAACTTTTGGTATATGTGAAGTGATATTACAATGCTTACTTTAAAAAAACATGTTTCTGTTAGTGATCTCCCCTCAAGTCATTCTTTATATCATTTTACAACGACACGGCACAACATTCCTAGCGATGCCCGCATCCATCCGCTGAGAGACCTCTTTTCCTCTGGCAAACGCATTGCGCGACAATCTTTTGGCCTAGTGCGATCAAGGAGGTAATTTTGTTTTTATACCTTCTTGGTGCGATCAATCTCTTTTTGTGATATTGGGTACACAAAGAGATTCAAGGCCCACGACTAGTATCCTACACATTCTCGATTTTCTCACTGCCCCCACGTACCAATTTTTGTTCCAAGGAAATTACAATCTTCGATGAGGTTATTGATGGAAGTTGGATTAACACCGAACTGAAAACGAGAATATATATATATTTTTTTAGAATTAGGCTGTCAATTTTCGGCAAAAAATTATGTTCTCAAATTGGTTCTCGAATATCATGGACGTCTCTAATGCTCTCCTAAATAAAAGTAACAAAACAAAGAAGGACCCCTTAAGTAATCGCATGAACACCAAAGAGACTTAACAAATGCATAATGCAATCAGAAGTATTTGTTGAGGAGCGTGAAGCGGGACTTTTGACGAGGGAGGGTGTCTGCTTTCGAAGTGAAGGTTGTTTCTGATCGTTCCGCTACCCCGGATGTATCTAATGTCCCTCTGGATGTACTTCTCAAGGACGTCTCCAAAGAGGATCTGGAAGAACGCCGCAGAGACGACATCCATCGGTGCTCGGCGCAGCACGTGAAGCAAACGTTGAGGGCGCAACACCTTGACATCTCTTTTCGCACCAGCGGCTGCCTCAGCACGTAGATGACAAAGATGAGGAAACCCTGGAAGGAGTTGAGGACGATGAAGACGACCTGGAAGACCTGGTTGAAGGCATGGTCGATCAGGAGGAGGTACCCGAAGGCCCACGTCAGCCCAAGGAGGAGGAAGATGCAGAGTGCCTTCTGGAGACGCTGCCAGGTATCGCTGACTCCACCTGCTTTGCTCGATTTCCTCGCTGATAGCGTGCGACTTAAACGTACGATCACCGTGATGTATATGATCACGTTGATGAGGATCATGATGCCGACTGGAGTGAGCAAGCCGAAGATTTGTGGCTTTAGCGAAATGAAGCACCTGGAAGAGAGGAAGGAAACAATATAGTTTATAGTTTAGAAATCATATCCGAAAATGAATCATCAACATTATCGGGAATAAGTGAATTGTATAATTTTGATTATAGGGTGGCAGTATAAGCATTACAAATATCTGCGCTTGACGTTTACCATACTGCTATATATGATATTGGTACAGCACTTAACGTATCATGTAACGTTTATTTGCATTATTGTTTGAATGCTTCTCATCGGAATAAATTGTTTATGAACATTTAAAATGACTTACACATCTTGGAGAGTATAGTCATTCCGCGCTGCTGCTCCCGTAACGATCACAATTAGGGCTGGAAGACCTGTTACATATGCAACGGATACATAATACATTATTGAATATGATAACTAATGTGCATTCCTAGTCGTCCTCACATGAATGTCATTATTTATGTCGGTAAAAGATCACAGTAATAGTAGAAATCAGATGGTGTAAAGGACAATTTGATAAATGAATGAGTGTTTCAATTTAATCAATGATGGAATAATGAATGATGCTCACATGCACATCAACTAAACCTCTACTAACACATAAATGAAGTACTTCCTAGCATCGTTGGAGGATTTTTAATTTGAAAGTAAAATATGCCTTTATGCTTGAATTCTTCTAGCTAAAGGCAACGCGAATGGAGTCCTGGATACAAAGTAAATACTTAATGTTTTTGTTTGCTTACCCCAGGCAAATAAGCTGGCTTTCAGCATAAAATCGCGAATCTGTGAGTTGACCACTCGGACGAATAGCAGATACATGTTGACGCCCTCTACGACCATCCAAGAGAGCGTCGTCAGGGTGAAGTACTGCACCAGTGCTGCCAGAAAATGGCACCAATTTTGTACTGTATTGACACGTGAGTTGCACTCATCATCGTCCCCTGGCCCATCGTCGTGAACGACGTCGCCATGCTCGAGGGCTACGACGACGACGAAGATGATGTAGAGGAGCAGAAGCGACGCGCAGATGTTCATGAAGATCTGATTTGGTTGTTTCTTACGTAGCTTGCTGTAGTAGAGTAGAGAATGATGATAAAGAGATATGAATTTGAGGGGAGAAAGGAAAATCGTCAAAAGCGTGTCGTGTTTAGTTAACATTGTGTTGATCGCTTAAACTACTAATGAAATCTTTTGGGGGGTTGACAGGTGTAAACGGCAAAAAAAATAAAATCAAATCGGTTCCACATCTCTGTTCTCCCTCATAAAAATACGCCCCGACATCAAAAGAAGAAACAAAAGGACAAACAGGTAAAGTAAATATTTTTAAATAATACATGAGATTACCTTTGGAATGAAATATAAGTGTTATTATTAACTTAACTACCAAAAGTCATATAAACTTACGAAGAGAATCCATAGACACACAGTGTGATTGCAAGACTTGCGATGGACAACGCACATCCCACGTAACTCAGAACTCTACTCGCCTCGTGAAACTGCTGGGATGTCTTGATCTCATGGACACGCTGTGATAAGAAAGATAATAAGAAAGGAAAGAAAGAAAGAATGATAACAGGGCACAATTAACCTATTCTGTACAGGAACAAGGTAGACCCTGCACAAAGTGTATGGAGGTTTCAGAATTTAGTATGGAACTGGTTAACGAAACATAAACAACAAAATATTATAAACAAATAATCCATCGAATGAAGAACAGTACATGAACTAAACCATACTAACAATAAACGACCGTTTAAGTTTTAACATTATTATTTGGCTCACATATTTTGTTCTATTTACAGGCATTAGAGACAATGAAATGTCTTAGAGCACGCACGGCGTGCGTCCAACATAGCGCCTCGCCTCCCTGTGTTAAAAACCTTTGGAGAGCGCCAGCTGACGCTACAGAATAGTCTCTTTAAGTCACACAAAAATAAACATATACACTGACCATGAGGACGGCAAAATTGGACGTGTGGTTGCATTGGCAGGTCAGCAAGGAATTGTTTGTAGTCCGTCCCCTGACTAGTCTGCAGCCGTATGATGACCAGGACCCACGGTCGTTGTCAGCATCAAAGTCCCAGTATACACAGATGGGGTGGTCCATGACGGTGGTGTTATCGTTATACTGCAGCGTGAGACAAATAAGGTAGGTGTGCCATAATCCACCCATTATTAGGACTCGTCCATATCAATGTTTACAACATTCAATACAGATTATCTTGAAAAAAACATCAATGAAATACCGATTATCTGCAAAGGTAAATCATAACATCAATGTCAATGTTGATTTATTAATTGGAAATGGATGCTTGGACGAATTCGGGCAGTTATCAAGGTAATATGCGGAGGAAATTTGGCAACTCTGTCTGCAAAATTTAGCCCTACACTTTATTACATCTTTCTTATCCCCGAATGTATATGTACCTTACAACTCCCGGAGTTTTGTTTGGAAATATGTATTAATTTGACCATAATATCATTCGATATTATTACTTTAAAATCGCGAAACTCCTCTAACAACATCAAACACTATATTTTGAAATAAACAGAACAGTTTTGTACCGTAAAGGGTTTGAATGTAGTCGTGACGTTCGTATGTAGGTTCGCAGACCCGTGGACTGTGACGGATACAATGGGCGTGTTTGGTCGAAGTTCACCAGATGGAATTTGACAATTCCTGTCGCTCCTCACCAAGGAAGCGTTTCCGGAATCAAACGCAATTGCGTGTCTGACCACAGAAAACGCCACTCGAAGATCGGTGTCATCGGCGTCACTACTGTTAGAGTTGAAGGCGCTGTTCTCGTTAGAAGGTAAATATGACTGGACACTGATGGCGGCCTCGAGGTTGTCTGTTTCTTGTAACCATGGTGATGCCGTACCGGGACGGAAGTCCTCTCCATCGATGATGCCGATGTCTTCGTCTGAATGGTCACCGTCGCTGCTGGATGCGTTAGATACGAAGGTGATGCCGGATTGCAGGTCCTCCTTCGATGTTGTTTTTACCTTGAAATAAGTCAATTAAAGAGACGTTTGGTAATCGAGAATATCATTTATTTCCTAATAAATTTAATTGTTGTTTATAACGAGAAATTAATCTTTGTTGAATCATTTTGAATAGATGGCAAAAGTTAGTTTGCTAAGAAGTGTAGGCTATATTCCAACCTTATCTCCCATTCCATCTCTTTATGTTGTGGATACATGCACACTTCTTTTTTCAGAAGAAAACTGATATTTAGCATAATGAATTAGGCTTCACCACATTCAATGAACCGTTGATCTTTATCAGATCAACAAGCTCTAGCTACTGTGCAGCTGTCTCTAGGACATTCACTTAATTTTCTAGCTCCCATTTAAAATTAAGATCACATACTGTATTTAATAATTAATATATTGCTATATCAACCCTTAAGTTAGCCATCACCTTCAGTTACCCGTTGGTTTTATTCTGATCAACATGCTCTTCACTAGCTGTTGTTTAAGGGCTCATATGGCATTATTGCTGGAGCAATGTATCAGTGACGTTAACATACTTATCGAGTTCACATTGGAAATAAAAGTAAACATGTTTCGTACTAAACAAGAAAGTATAATGTTACCTCTACGCCTAAGTTAGGCCTGACCACTTTGAGCGATCCGTTGGTCTTCTTCAAATCAACATGTTCTAGCTGCTGTTCCAGGGCCCGCATGGCTTTGCTACTGGATCGGTTCTTCTCTTGAGCCTCCTCTAACTGTTCGGGATCGCTGCCAAACAAGTTGTCGATGATTTCCACGACATCGGTTGTTACCTGGAAGAGCAGGGTACAGATCACGACGATTGGACGATTACAAAAATAACGGAATGTTTGTGGAAAAGGTCAATTGAATGTAGCAATCATTTTGCATTTTACCGAGGGTGGTTCCTTTTCAGATTGCCAGAGGCAATAATGGCAGAGGACCACATGTGGTGGTTATGTGGGCAGATAGTCTGTAACAGACGAGAGGCAGCAGCTATCCCGGGTTAGACCGTTCTTGTATAGCTTTACAGTGGTCTATAATTCACATTGCCAGAATCCCTTAACCTACTTAGAAATCGAGCGGTTCTTACATACCTCGGCGTGTTTCGATTTGAAAGTCTCCATGGGAGACTTCCAACTGTATACAAAATCAATGCAGTTAGTTAGCAAATATCACTGCTTAACATTTTCGCTCATTAATCGTTCATAGGGCATTCGTTTACCATGGCATTTTCACACATCACCATGTTAACGCTGACCTCGTAAATACCATGTCAACTAGCATAAATAGAAAAATACTGCTGAAAACTGCTTTTCGCCTTTATTATAAAAGGCGAGAATAATTTTGATTATAAGAGGCCCACTTCCACATAAGTGGCGGGAGTCCCTCTGTGAGAGGTGGGCATTGTCATTGAAATAAGGGTAATGCTTATATTTCTGTATATACAAGCAATAGTTATATGCTTTGAGAAAAACAAACATATCGTGATACTTTTAGCGGTGCCATAGCAATTTTTTTTTGATGATTTATAAAATGCTATAATATTTTTTAAATATATGAATAATGAATTAATAGAAAAGTTATTGGCAACAATAGTCACATTTGACTGATTGCCACTAAACAACAACAACAACAACAACAACAACAACTCCAGTACCTCCATTGTCTATTTTCTACCTGTTGCTATTAACACTTTGCACTCACTATTTGATCTACATTCATCTGTAACCCTTACAACCCAACTCCTCTTCTTTGTAACTTATTATCATAACCATCCCTTTGTGCACATTCTTTCCAGTCCCAGCCCAGTCTCATTAAAGTCCTGCCTCTCACTGCCTAACGGTTGTTTCCATAATTCTCCGCCCCCTTTCCCCCTGTTCGCGTGTGTTCATGCGCCATTATAGTCCATCATCTACATGTCATCATTGGCAACTGATAGGCCTGTCCTAAATGTAATTTCTGCCCTTTTTTACCTGCTACGGTCGACAGCTAGGTCTTCATACTGACTCTCAAACCTTTAAGCTGATTGAAATCCTTACCTTAGAATCTGTTGACCCTAAGGATACCACGGTCTCCAGGACACTGGTTGTCAAGGCAACATCCTCCGATCTCACGTCATCCTGGGTGATGGAGATGACCTCTTCTAGAACCTCGTCCACCGATGCTGTCGTGATGTTCATCTATTGAAATCAGACGTTTAATATGAAGAGTTAATTATTATGCAAACACACGATACAAACATTTTGTATCAATTGGAAATAATTGTGATTTAACCTGCTGAAAAACTCCACAATGAAAATGATAAGGCAATTTGTGATATGTTCCATCATAATTATCTTCACACATATAGCTTGATATATAATGAGTACGGTAAAAATTCGTTGTCATATTGGACGTTTTATAATTGTACATTTGCTTTAATCATTACAAGCATTGCATTTTTCGTTTTTGCAGACGATATGAAATGTTCGAATTTCATGAAGTTTAAGACCAGAAATATAATATGACTGGAAAAAGAGCAAAACAAATGGGATTCCTACTACATGTAGTTTGAAAGAAAATGGGATTCCATGGAATCCCGCTGGAATCCCATCTTCTTTGCTCTTTTTTCCGAAGTTTAAGAAGAAGTTTAATAAGTTTAAGAATACAACAAAAAACCTTTGCGAAAATAATTTACATGTAACAATAACATGTGGACTACAGTGCGGACATCACAACAAAAGTCATACCTTTCCACGGCCCCGTTGCAGAAAGAGATACAATCGATTGTAAGTTACAATTAATTGTAAGTCAGATCATGTGTTCTAGATGCGCAAATCTGATTGGTTGAAACGCGCAAATTTTCTGACTTACAATCAATCGTAACTTACAAACGATTGTATCTCTTTCTGCAACGGGGCCCACATTGTGATGCAACTTGACTTAGGATTCGTTTGTCACAAACTGAGTAAAGAAATGGCGTAACTTTGTACAATCATTTTAAGTTTTGTCGTGGGTTCATCTTTAAGGATTTAAGATTTCACTTTCGTTCTGTTTTATTATGAACATGCATTATTTTATGAAATACACAATGAATCAGTTATTTTTACACAAAACTTTTCTTTCAATTATTTTTTTCCTTCAAATTCTAATCGACTATAATACACGGCATGTTTTGGAACACTACCTTGGACATACGTGTATTGATGATATGTTGTTTCGTACAAGAAATATCCCTCACATTAATAATTTTATCATTTACCTCATCAATATGGGACAGTTTGTCTGCGCTCGTCAAAGTTGTTGCATGGTAGATAATTGCACGCTGGTTACACGAGCAGTCAGAGTTTTCACATACCGGCCTCAGAATGAGGTTCTCTGTTGAAAAAAGACGAACTCATCATTATACTAAATCAGAATGTACATCCTAATATAATTTTCTTTAAAAAATATGATTGTTTTAAGTTGAAAAATATGTTGCTTGATTAAAACACGGATTTTCAATATACACTTTAATAAAAATAGATTCTTCATATACCCCTACAGGAGTAATTTCCGGACCTGTCCTGAACAAGTTAATGGGATTTAGTAAATATCTACTACTTCTAAAAACTGCCAATACTAACAAATACACACGCAGACTGATATTTGATAACTGATACATCACCCACCTTCACAATTCAATGCTCGACACACAGTTGTAATTGGGGTGCGACAAACCAGCGGTACATTGGACGCAGCATTTTCCAGCTGGACGCAAACGAACCTCACGTCCTCACAGGAAGGTCCCGAATTCAAATCCCACTCGACGGCAATCTTCCCCTTCAACATGTTTAAGTGGTCCGGTTCGGTATTGCGTCCGCAATATCCGGATCCGTCATTGGCCGGTTCCATTGACGCTACATCATGAGCGGATATAAGATATCTCTCACGGTCTTCTTCCACTCCGCCGTTCGGATCTCCGCTAGCCCAGACGGTTACTCGCCAATTTGCCCAGTAGTCAAACGTTACGTTAGAGACAACGGATTCATCATGTATTTCAATACACACACTGATGTTGTTCTTCGCACATTCAACGACAGTGCCCTCTTCGTTCAACATCATATCTTCCAAAGCGACTGGGGAAAATGGACAAAACATTAGTGAGAAAGGAAGATCGAGGAAGCCAGTGTGTACAAATGAAACTCTATGATCAAAACGAGGAAGATGGTACTTGATGTGTTGTCAATCATGCAACAATTATGCATTTACAAACAGTCCTCATGCGTGGACATTCTGAGAAAATTTTACTTCTACTAATAGTAATGTTAAAACTGCTGATAGCTGCCTATCCGATATAAAGACAAGTGTGATAAATGAGTTAAAGTATACAGCTAAGCTTTCGAATCTGGCAGATATTTGTCTTAGGCTGAACGGACAAGTACTGGAACATGAAGCTAAATACACACAAACAAAAAACAGGTTTGGAGAATGTGGTAACATGCAAAGGCTAGGGTGAACAAGAATAACAAAGGGGAAATCCAGCGCAGGAGAGGATAATACAGGAGTAAGCAAGAGTGGACAGGAACAAAAAGTGCCCTAATAATGATAATAATAATGATAAAGATAATAAAGATAGTTAACATCACTATTTATTAGGCACTGTTTTTCAATGATAATGTTGTCATGTTGTATCGCTTCAATACGGCGAAAGCATTACCATTGTTAACATCGTCAAACGCATATGTGTGTGTGTGTGTGTGTGTGCGTGTGTGTGTGTTTGTGTGCGAGCGTGCGTACCATGTATATGTGTGTTCAAACATGTTTAACATTTAATTACCTGATATCACATCACTCCCAGTCGCCCAAACTGGCTCATTTCCAGTAGGAATTGCTGTAAAGAATACAAAAGGAATGGCAGACAAATTATTAGAAGCATATAAAAGGTAAAGCAAAATTACGATGTTAATTTCTGTCTTCATATTCCGCAGACGCTCGTAACATCGTCCGAATCCTCGAAACATACTTGGAACTCTAGCGGTTCACACATACCTCATTGTATTCGTATTACCAATGGTTAGATATATAATATATAACCTGTGGAGAACTGAGTTAAAAGTCAGTGTCATGAGTTAGCAAATATCACTTTGCATTTCTGGTCATTACTCGGTCATATGACATTCCATTACCATGGAATGTTCACACGTCACTCAGTGGAGAACACGGAACTACACATTATATTAACCATTTGCCATTTTTGCACATGTCAACAAAGATGTTAGTATGTCTTCATAATCCGGACATACTATGAATATCAATTAAAAAGTTTTGTTTTCAAAAACGATTTAAAGAAAAGAAACAATGTACAGTAATTTCCAATTGACATAAATGAAGAAAAAATAATTATTGTAACATATAGCGGCGATATTATCACACACATTTAGTTTTAATGCCATCAGTAACATGATTTACATTATCATTCATAATCGTTCTTATTATATTGTCATCATTGATTGTATTATAAGTATCATTATATGACAAACTAAGCCAAGGGGTCCGTTTAAGAAAGGGATGCAATCAATTGTTAAGTTGTAATTAATTGCAAGTCAGAATATATGCACATTTAAATCGATCAGATTTGCGGATTCAGTCACATGATCTGACTTGCAATTAATTGCAACTTTGCAATCGAGGGCAAGTCTTTATGCAACTGAGCCCAGTAATGAAAAATCACGCTCTACCACTGAGCATTCAGCCGTTTCGATTTCGCCCCCCCCCCCCCCCTAACCTTCCTGATACAGTACACCATAAATTACTGTTCACAAAACTCCACAAACAATCATAATGTATTTCCGCGTTTGGGCTTATTTGACTTCACATACTATTTCTAGGTTTCATTATAGCATTTCCTGATATTAAAAACCGGAAACATAACTAAAAGATTTTCTCTAATTATCCTGACTTTCAGTTTGCATTTAATAATCGATCATGACTTGAGTCACCCTGACCTGGGAAACGAGGGTTTCAAATGATTAGTCAAGATAATTATGTCATGCATCGACGCGCCTATTTCCTTTTACAGTGACCATGGTGACGATGATGGTGCATCTCAGGCATATGGAAGGCAGTTCGTGCCAAATTGTACATAATCTTGTCCGGGATGTGTAACATAAACATGGTAAATATATTTTGAAAGAAGCATACAATAACAAATATTTACATTGCCAATGCATGGTACCCGTAATAGACCACTAAGGGCCTTTACTAAAGCTTTTTTTGTCAAAAAAAGTATGGACTTTCACTTTTTTTCTTTCTCACTTACCTTCATATGCTTGGACTACATCCAGCCCACCACAGAAACTACTGACCGATCCCGTGCAGGGAACGCCGCATTCGTAATCGTCCCTATATCCTGCGTATGGAAGGAGGTTCATGTCAAGTATTAAAACAAAGTGAATAATTCGATTTTATGAAACTGTAACATGATGAATTTAAAGCTAACTTAGTAATACATTAAACCAAACAGAAAAGTGTGTTACATAACATATTTTATATCGTGTTCAAGATGTTGGATTAAATTAATTTAGTGCGATTAATAATTTGAGATGGCTTTGACATTTTATAAAGGGGTCTATATTTTAACGTAATTTACGAGCATTGTCCGAGAGGGAAGAAAGTCATCAAACACAAAGAAGTCCAAAGCCCGACCCTTTTAAAAAAATTATTTACGAGTGTAATTTTCACTAATTCAGGCACTTGATACGCTTCTACTATGACAATATCGGCGTTTCATACCTGTCTCATCATCACAAGGAGGAGGCGAGCATCCGCAGAGGCAGTCCGAACCGTTGAACAGTCCTGCGTAACGGTATCCTTCCGCGGTGCAATCTGTGATGCAGTTTTTGATGCTCGTCACCTGTTGGGAAGTAGTCCGGCTGACAACTGGGAAACTACAGTTCAAGTCGAAGCATCCCATGTATGTTGCATCTGCGGAGGAATAAGTATATAAGCGTAAACCAAATTGTAGTCCATGCTTTATAGTTCATTAGCGTTGTGTGCGCCCACATGGTTGCCTGGCTGGAATGCTCCCCAGGGAGTGGAAAACGAGCATTTTGTGTGCTAGATTAATTGCAGAATGCATCCGATGACTGGGCAAGTAATATCATTGTCAAGCGCTTAATAGAAATGGTTATCAATCGTTATAGGCGCTAAATCGAGCTTTTATTATTATTTTGTAATTATTATTATTTTTTTATTTTATTATTATTTTGTAATTAACGATTTACGATTCATGACCTTGCACGAAATGTTGTAACCAATATTATACGCAGAGCGGCAACGGTTATTGCTGTACAAAATGGAAAACGTCGTGTTAAAATGGAACATATACACACAACTTGAACAAAAGTATCATTGACCATAGGACACGAAAATGATTGTTATTATTGCTTTTAACTCCTAGAGTGACAAGCTCGCATTTTGGCGAGTTACAGTACACACAAATGCCATAGAGCATTATAATCCCTGGCACGTTACCGATCATTGCGTACTTATCTGACGATGAAGGAATAGCACTGCGGAATTACAAACCCAATGCATATTACGTACAAAGACAAAAAGGCGAATGGAAAATTGGCTTCGATTGTCATTATTCTGTTGTGTAAATTCTTGCTGCGGACATTATAATCAATACGTGTATTTGTTATAGACGACATTTTGCATTTAATTAATCTTGTCAAATCCCCTGTTGATTTGCAGTATTTTGTATGCTACCTGTGCAACTAAAAACTCGTAGTTTAGGAACATTTTTTATGCTACGAGATGTTGATGATTTACTTCACGTATATTGTAGAGAAAGGGTTACATTTGATTAAAAGAAACAAGTTCATGATACGCTATAAATTTTGTATAATTAGCACAGCAGCTAGTTTGCCCATCATCGTACCATAGTCATGTGACCAATAACTTTTTAGGAGATATTCCAGTTTCTGTAATTTTAGGCAATTATGGTCAAATGCACATATTCACTTTCTGAACAACTCTCTAAAGCAGTCTTTAGTTTCATTAAACAAATTTAAATGATAAATAACCGTAAGAATACATCTGTTAAATATTTTGAAAACGATTTTTTACATAAATATCGAGGAATTCGCTCAACTTGGCAACCCGTCTTGATAGTGTAACATTTCCTTAAGTAAGGAGAACTTATTCTTATAAGGAACTTTAATACAGAACTCTATTTCGAAAACAAAATAGCAATTTTAATACAGAACTCTATTTCGAAAACAAATTAGTAATGTAAATATAGAACTCTATTCCGGAACCAACGTTTCTTTTTTTTTGTAGGTTTATTTTAACGTTCAGAACTTTGAAACAAAACTTACTTTGTGAATATCGACTAACTTCTAGTGCTCTCGGCGAACACAAGGGGTAGAAAATAGCTGTGACTCCATTAATGAATAGCGACAGGAAGATGACGATATTCTCTTCTGAATTCAAGCCATTCATGATGCTCATAGTTTCGAATCCTCATACGCATACATGAACTGTGTAGGGGCCTTAGATCCAAATCATGCTTAATGTTGATATTTATCCCGATAAGGTTTCACATTTAACCTGGACCATTGCATGTAATATGTTTGTTTTAATCTCGGCACATATTCCAAAGCTTATAACAGTTCAATAATTTGATCTGATTGTCCCCATTCAAAGCTCAAAATACAATTAAAACACGAAGCAAATCACGTTCTGATAAAATGAGTCTTGGCTACCTGATCATAACATTTTTAATAGACAGTTTTCACGTCATTTTGTTAACATGCTGTGTTAAGCTGATAGTGGATATCACATCGTAACTATAAAATAGCTCAATTTAACGAATTTGTCGTTCCAATTTCCAAGTAATTTCGGTGTTTGCAAGTTTAGATGAGTTTAGTATGGTAAGATGCCATAACTAATTAGCCTAATGTAACAAGTTTTCTTGTATACCAGCTTAGAGTCGGCTACACTCTCAAATGATCAAGCCTGTCTGTAAGTTAATTAGCTGAATGTAGCTATCCACATCCTAGCTGATAAACTCCATTTGACGGCATGTGTTATTTAAATGATAACACGCAACACGAATATTGGTCCACGGCGAATCATGAACATGTTGGTTATGAGTGAAGCAGGAGAGGTTATTCTAATTTGATTTGTTTAAGCCCAAGATTGTTATAAAACAGTGCCAATTTACCGAACAGCATCATTCATTATTTCAGCACTTAGGCTTCTTTGTTCATCAATGATTGATTCAAGTCTCATACATTATACGAGCTCTAAACAAAGGATATCAAGGTTAGAATGTTAAAATAGTTATACAATGCTTGTATGGCTTATCAAATTTCTAGATTAAACCAAAACATTGTACGTCAAACATTTCAACATATTCGCATACGTTTTTACGATTAATGATAACTAGATAAAGAAGATTGCACGGCTTACATTTCACAATAGTCGTGGTTCAGTTGGCAATTCTTGTGATTAATGCGATATGTCGATACATAATGGCGATTGTAGACTAGCCTAACATGTCATAATAGTCATGGTCATAATTGTCTAGAATAATAACCATCAGCATTTAGCAGGCACAGGGCCAAAACAACCCTGGATGCATGTAGCGCTGCATGTTAGTATAGACATTAACTTGTATTGGTTTTTAAAAATCCATTAACTTTATATTTTTCCTATCATTAATATTTGAGACTTCAATAATATATTAATTTCAGTGTTAGATTCTTGAAAATTATTATGTTAGTTTTTCATAGGACAAGAATTATGTTTACCGAGTGAAAACAGAAAAAATCAATCTACGACTTTATTTCGATCGCTCACGAGAAGTATCCGAATTCGATATCACGGACGATTGGGTATCCGAATTCGCATACTCTTGAGTACGGTCGAAAACGTCCATAATACGCTTTCAAATTCAATCTTTGTCGTCTCCATAATGAGGGAGAAATGTGAACAAATCAAAGCCCATTTCATTCTTATGTTTATTACCCTAAACCAAACAGCAAGGTACAAGAGAAATGTGAAAGATTCAAGCGATTTTGGTTGAATTTGACAAAGTTAATGGATCATTTTAACATCATTAATTGTGTTAAAATTATTTATCCGTTCCGAACCTTCTCGCTTTCTGACAACAAACAAATGTATGTTGCGTGACAGTGTGATGGGAGATATATGTAATCGTAAACCTGGTTGTTAATGTTTTTTTAATGTATTTATTTACATCTGACACTGATCGGTGATCAGTTTCTGATCTGCGGGAAATGTAAATCCAAACAGTTTCGTTGGAGATCATTAATTTACCATTAATTAAAGTCATACATCATTAACTTCATTCGGGTTTTTCCAAAAGTGATATTTGAGAATGCTAACATACATCAATATCATTGTAAGATTCTTTTGAATGAATCATATGTAATAGTTTTTATTTTTTTAAAAGAACACTGTTTTCTTAGTGAAAAGTTGAAATACAATCGAAAAGCGTTCCGGAACGCTTTAGAATTAAATCATAGTTATATCATAGTTATCTCCATAATTAGAGATACATTTGACAAATAAAAACCCATTTAGTTTTCATGTTACCATATTGTCAAACAACAAGGTACAATAGAAATATAGAAGCTCCAAGCGCTTTTGGTTGAATTTGAACAATTACTGTTTAAGCCTTTGTTAAAATTGCATATTCCTCGCATATTGGCAGTTATGAAATGAACCTAATGTAATGAATACCTTTAATGTTCAGCAAGTGAATACTATTTTGATTAATATGTAAAGTAGCTCTTACATAAAAGATAACTTGTTGAGGCCGCAGTTTTCCTAATGTAAGGACTAACTTCACAGAAAATGGGCCGTATAATTAATTCAACACCTCTTATAAATTAACTAAAGACCTACTATCTGAATATTAGATTCTTCCCAGGGCACCAAGCTGACCAGAAATGTATAATATAAATAGAAAAATGAGCAAGAAATTTGATCTTCGCATGGATTTGAAACTAAGACCGCCGGTCTGGCAACCTTGAGGTCTCGGGATCGATTCTTAGCGAAGCCCAATTTTCTTTCCTCATATAATAATTTTGATAAAAAAGTATTATATTTTCGAATTAAAGGTGCACATGTAAAGTGTCAGATATTACCCAAAATGACATTTGAGACTTCAATCCTGTACCAAAATCATTGTAAGATATGTCCGAATGATGTGTGAAAGCTTCATTGAAAAAGAACACTGCTTTTCTGGTTAAAAAAACGAAAATATGCATCAGCTTTTACAACGAATTACTGTATGACGCTTATGAGGTTTATGACCGTTCATTAACGCTCTTGATCTGAATGATTTTAAAAACAATGATAGATATCATCATACTAAAGGGGCATTTGAACAAATCTAACCCTCTTTTATTATTCTCTTACCATAAGCTAAACAACACGGTAGAAGAGAAACGAAGAAGCGCCAAGTAATTTTCGTCGAGTTAGACACTTTACAGGCATCCCTTTAAGTTCATCCGTTACGCTTCAAACTCAGAAGGATCTTGATTTTATGGATTTGCTGCTTCAACATCTTTAAGATTCCTTACAAGATTAAACAAAACAACTTACATAATGAACACTGCCATCCACCGACCATCTTTGCATGTCAATAGGTGGACAGACATAATTTAAAGGGGACCACCGGGCAAATAACAACACATTACTATATGTTTTGGTACTGTTTCGTGATATCAAATAGATACCCAACATTTTACAAAGGGTTGTGTAATTCATAAACAAAGCAATTACTTTCCACCACTTACGGAACCACTACTATTTCCTGGTTCCTGGTTTGCGAGTGCGCCAATGCTATTCACGCGTACGTTTGTAGGCAATGTAATCCCGGGCGATTCGCTTGCTGCACACGCAGTAGTCTACTCAATTCAGACCGCATGAACGCATGCTTTAGAATGGTGATGCGTTTTCCAATTATATATTTTTTTCTGAAAACATATTTTTGTGAACTTGTTGATGGAATGGAATACTAAAGATGTTATCTTTCTATAATAAGAATATTATATTTGGGTGGTGGTACCCTTTAAGATAGTCGTGCTTTCCATGATTAGAAAACGTACAAAATAATATCCAAGACTAACTTAAGTTTATCCTTATAATAATAATAATAATAATAACATTTTATTTACCCAAGGTAGCGCCTTCAGTGACGAACACTGCTCTTCCAGTGGGCCCTGCGTACCGTTGATGTTAATATTACCATACTGCATTCTATGAATGCCAAGCATCCGGCTAGAAGGCAGTATGTCCCATTTGTATAATAGTCTTTGGTATGACATGGCCGGGGTTCGAACACACGACCTCCGGTGCATGAGACGGATAGTCTATACCATTGAGGATGTGTACCGATCCTTGACCCCCAAAACTATGACGGATCTATCTTATTTCTAGGGCTTTGTTCAAAACAAGCTACATAAGACTTACCTTCTAAATATCGACTAATTTCTTCCATATTATCACTGTCTATACTTGTTTGACAGGTGGGATGTGAAATAGCCATACTGTCAGTCAGGCGCAGCGATATAAAAACTGATATCCACGACAAGTTTGGTTAATCCATGTCGCATTAAAACTTAAATTTTCTAGCTTAATTGTGTATGACCCATTTAATTTAACAGCTTTACGTTTTATAACAAGGCTACTAAGAGTAACCTTCTAAATATCATGTCCTCTTCTTCTAAATTATCATGGTCTATTGATGGACATGCCTTTTGAGAAACAATCGAACTTTTACTGACGAAAAGCGATGCCAAAACTGAATCGACAACTAATTTTAGTAGCTTATCCATGATACTTTAAACTCTGAAGAATCTATATAAATAACATGCGGTTGTTTGTTATATGACATTTAGCTTCCTAACGAGATTCCTGCAAATTTACCTCTTGCCTCCCCCCACCCCCCCCCCCCCCCCAGATCATCATTGTCTGTTTGTAGACATAAAGAATAGTAGCGCTTCCCACGATATGAGAAGCGATGCAAAAATGACATCCACAACTATATAAATTGAGTATATACCATTGGCACTTGAAACTAACGGGGAGAGCTAACTTAAAGGGATCTAGTAACATTGTCCACATCCACGAAACTAATTTAGAACTCTATACTAGTGGTTCTTTCGTACGTTGTTGTATCCGTATCACGAATAGAAGCATGGAACAGGTTTACATTTTTAGAATGTTCCTTTCATTACAAAATATTTACGATTGAAGTGTTCGGATTGTTAATTATCCACTTGAAAGTTATAACCGGGTATGAAGTCAGTGCAATGAGTTAGCAAATATCACTTTACTTTTTCGCTAATTTGTTGGCCATATTATATGAATTTAACGTTAATTTTGCACACATTAATCGATGGACATATCATATTAAAACAGTACACATCAATCAGTCATCACTTTTTGCTCATGTCAACAAAGTAACTAGAACCCTATACTTCCAATATCCTCAAAGAGATCAAAGTTCCTTAAACAAGATTACAAACGACTCACCTTCTGAATATCTACCCCCTTTTCCCAGATCAGCATTGTATATTATAGGTCGACAGTCAGGGTAGAAAATAGCCATGCTTCCAGTGATGAGAATCGATATAACAATCACATCCATGGTTAGATTTAGACCAGGCATGATGCTTTTCGGTCCGGATTCGAAGTGACGTCTATAACCTGTTCCCTAGATACTAGAGTTTGCAATTTCCATATATTTACTAAAGGACCCACTAGATTCCCGTCCAGTCGTTAGACTTGGCATCACCTATATCATGCATATATTTCAGTTTATAGGCGGAGAATGCGTGAATCGGGAAACAGCTTGACGAATCCGCCGTCATGGCCGTAGAATACGAATAATCTTCGGGTGTCACCAAGTCCCGATAGGCGATAACATTATTTAGTTCTATGCTACAAAACTTAAATCTAACGTCGTTTTCAAATGATTATAAAAGACAGCACGCCAAAACGTGACCATAGTGCAGTGGGTTATTGATGTCCAGTAGCGTTTAGTGTGAGCAAATTCAAATCTACGATTGCTAATATAATATGCTCAAAGGCAGTTTTGAATTATTGCAATTGGTAGCTTAAGAAGTCATCAAGTGCCATCCTAACTACGATTTATGGATAGTTTGCACGCCTAACCATCTTAGCGCAGTCACATTTAACATTCCGGGGCAAGATAGATTATTAGTTTCATTACATAATTAATGACATTACTAAACCAATTGTTCTGATGCAGGAGAGATCAATTAATCGAGCCTCGGCACGTTTTGCACACTCACATTGTCTTTCAAGACAGTAGGGCCTTACAGCTTCTTCTAGAAATAATCTAAATGTACTATAATTAACAAACGTAATTATGTTCAAGATGAAGGATTATGGGGTTGCCTCAATCGCTGTTTTGTTTCAAAATGTATCTTTTCTTGTAATCTCTTGTAAATTCTGGTGAAAATGCATAAATATCTACTAAAATATCACCAGTGTGATTGTGCTTGCTTGTATGATGGCATTCTGGTGGGGAAATGTAAGGTAAATATAGATGCATTGGGAAACATTGTCATGAGTCCGCCGTATAATTCGAATACTCGTCATGTGTTACCATTAAGTCCCCAAAAGCGGTAGCATCATTTACTACAAAACCGAAATTATTTAAAATAATGTTAAAAATGCAGCAGAAGAAAAATGTCCGTGTGCAAACGTGACCACAGTGGGTTATTGATGTCCAGTAGCGTTTAATGTGAGTAAATACAAATCAACGATTGCTAATACATATATATGAGGAAATTGCAATTGGTAGCTTAATAAGTCATCAAGTGCCATTTTAAGTCAGATTTATGGATAGTTTGCACGCATATCCATTTTAGCGCAGTCATATTTACCATTCCGGGGCAAGATAGATTATTATATACATAATTACATAATTAATGACATTACTAAACCAATTGTTATGATGCTGGGGGGAGATCAATCAATCGAGCCTCGGCACTTTGGCGCACTTCAAGACAGAAGGGTCAAACACTTTCTCCTATAAATAATCTAGATGTATTTCTAACAAACGTAATTATGTTCGAGATGAAGGTTTATGTAGTGGGGGCTCTTAAGTCAATATATGGGACCAAGTGTGCACTTCTGGAGAAAAGCATGAATTTTGGCACACAGATAGTTTAGACCTTCCTCTTCAAGACATTTGATGGAAGCAATTTTGCATATCCCATTCTTGGCCGCCATCTTGAATTTCAAAATGGCCGCCGTCTGGCACCTGTTTTCATCAATATCTCCAAAACTAAAGCAGATAGAAAGTTAATTTTAGCAGCTATACCCACATTTTGGAGGCCAACGAATCCCATGAATCACCTTTCAAGACTTCAAGTGGCAGCCATTTTGAATTTCAAAATGGCCGCCATCTGGCACCTGTTTTCATCAATATCTCAGCAACTAAAACAGCTAGAGAGTTATTTTCAGTGGCTATACCCACATAATGGGGGCCAACGAATCACCTGAATCAAATGCGTATCAAGACTTCAAATGGCAGCCATGATGGCCTGTTTGTGGTCAACTACATGTAACAATTTACCAATAGATGGTTAGAAGCAACTATGCACTTCCAATTTATCTCCTTTATCTCAGAAACTAAAACAGCTAAAGCATTATTTTAGCGGCTATACCCATTTATTTGGGTCCAACGAATCACCTGAATCCACCTCAAAGGCGTCAAATGGCATCCATCTTGAATTTCAAGATGGCCGCCATGGGGATTAGCATATTTAACTCTTGATATCAGAAACTAAAAACGGTACAAAGTTCTTTCTAGTTGCTATGCCTTTTTGCTGGAGCCAAAGACTTATCTGTCTTTGAAAGAAACATGAGGTTGAAAGCAAATAAGCAAGACCCATTTTTGCCACCATCGTGAATTTTATTATGGCTGACATCTGCAACCTATTTTGCGTGTATTTCAGAAACTAAAATGGCCGGAGAGTTCTTTTTAGTGGCTTGAAACACATTTTGGGGGTCAACAGATCACCTGGATTGACTTAAAAGACTTGAAATGGTTGGGCCATCTTGAAGTTCGATATGGCCACCATGATCAGTCTATATTAGATTTGATTCAAATCTGCGAGACTAACAAAGCAACAGAGTGCGTTACTGTGGGTATGCAGTCTGGTGTTCGCAATAAATAACATGGAGTACATTTGAAAGACCTAAGTCAGATGCACCCACAGTGGTTGGAAGCAATTTAGCAAGTGCCATTTTTGCCTCCATCTTCAATTCAAAATGGTCACCCCCTGAAATCTGTTTTCGCTTCGAAATTTTGACATTCTCATATACATGTATGTTGTACGTATAGCACACTCAGTTCCTTTATCCTTTACTTAAGCAAGGGGTTAATATTTCAGAAACAGTAACATCTGGGTAATAGTGTCAGAGGTTATGCCGTCATTATTGGCCTCATTTAATAACCTAGATCGACTTTATAGATGTCTTTAAATGACAGTCATCATACATTTCAAGATGGCCACCCTGGAAACTGTATTCGTGAAACGTGAGCCAGGTTTCTAACCCCTGAAAGAACATGTACGCATACAGGGTCTACATTGTACATTGGCTACAATGGATCTTTTACCAACAAATCCATGAAGCAGCAATAGTATTCCCTCTCACTCCCATCCTATAAAATTAGTAAATGAAACACTTGACAAACAAAATAGACATTGACAATGCACCGAATGCACAAATTTGGTGGTATTGTTACATGGATGACACTCACCCCAAACGCAAGAAACAATTTGTGCAGAAGTACACTTTTAGTTCTCTAACAAAGGGAAGGATAAGTCGTTAGTGTTCCTTGACACTTTCATATAGTCATGATAGTGATCAAACTTGATTGTAGCCTAAACGTTAAGATTTATCGGAAAGCAACTCACACTGTCCAATGTCTCATTTCACCTCTAATTACCTATTTGAACAAATATTAGGAGTGACTGTTACTTTGCTCCATCATTGTAATCACCAATCCCTTGGCTGTCCAGATGATAACATACATTTACTAGTCTCTCTTATGTGTGTTGCAACTATATTTGGGCTTAAAAAGCTACAGACGGATCACCCCACTGAGAGGAACACGCAATGCTCCAAATGACACCCGACCTGATATTAGAAGTCTCAGATGCAATTAACATAATTTCTATTTAATCGGGCATTAGGGTGTATCTTAAGCCGACAAGAACAAAACACCAAATCTTAGTACCGCCTAAAGACAACATCAAAAATAATTGTGGGGCGTAGTATATACATTGTAATTCCATACCAAGGGTGGACTACTAGCCACTTGGCTGCAAGGAATCAAACAACAGTCCTATGCAATATATCATAAGTGAAAGAAACGTAGCAGTCTCCCAAGACCAGATATTTGGAACACCGACGCCAATTCGTTCCTCTGGAGTGTCTCAAAACAGGCCACACTGAGTCTCCCGACCATCAGGTCGGACTGGCAAAAGGTCTGCATTTCGGAAATGTGGCACAATACAAAAAGGGTGAAGGAAGATATCTGCATGTATACATCCTGGCATTTCAACCCACACTGAACAGAGACAGTGCGCGAAACAAACTACTGTACCTGATGACATCTACGATCAGAAAATGTATCATTTTGTAAGAAAGGTCAACAGTCAGGTCATGCACAGCTGACGAAGGCTGTTGATGAGAACCGAATATTAGGAAGTGAACATTTGTATGGTCAACGAAATGTTCAAAACTTTTTCCATTTAGTTAGTTTTCATTAGCTGGGACTGAAACATTTGCAAATAATGCTCGAATGAATGTTACTGCTTGTCAAAAGGTAGGATCGATTCTCTTTTGAACTACCTCATACCCAATAACTTTGTTGAAGCAATCGAACGGTCAAGTAGACTTCTGTTTTGTTCAGATTATCTTTATATCATTATATATCAGCAACATTGCTTAATTGCTTCCAACCTAAGATTGGCATACCCATCGAAATGCACTGACTGATTTTATTCTGAGATACATAATTGAATAGGCTACCCGTGGCAGCCATCTTGAAATTCAAGATGGCTACTATTTGAAGCTTATAAAGACGATCCAGGTGATTCGTTGACCCATAAAATGTGAGTGTACCCGGCTGAAATAGACTCTCCAGCTGTTTTAGTTTTTTAAATATTGGAGAAAATAGGGTTTCAGATGGCAGCCATTTTGAAATTCAAGATGGCGGTTAAAATGGGAAGTGCATAATTGCTTCCATCTATTGGTAAATTGTTTGTTGTAAGTTGACCACAAACAGATAGGCATATCAGTTGAAATGAACTCCGTAATTGCTTTAGTTTCTGAGATGGAGTTAAATGTAGGCTTCCCATTAGGGCCATCTTGAAATTCAAGATGGCGGCCATTTTGAAATTCAAGATGGCGGCCATTTTGAAATTCAAGATGGCGGCCATTTTGAAATTCAAGATGGCGGCCATTTTGAAATTCAAGATGGCTGCCATTTTAAGTCTTGATATTCTATTCAGGTGATTTGTTGGCCCCCATTATGTGGGTATAGCCACTGAAAATACCTCTTTAGCTGTTTTAGTTGATTAGATATTGATGAAAACAGGTGCCAGATGGCGGCCATTGTGAAATTCAAGATGGCTGCCATTTGAAGTCTTGATATTCGATTCAGGTTATTCGTTGGCCCCCATTATATGGGTATAGCCACTGAAAATAACTCTCTAGCTGTTTTAGTTGCTGAGATCTTGATGAAAACAGGTGTTAGATGGCGGCCATTTTGAAATTCAAGATGGCGGCCAAGAATGGGCCGTGCAAAATTGCTTCCATCAAATTTCTTGAAGAGGAAGGTCTAAACTATCTGTGTGCCAAAATTCATGCTTTTCTCCAGAAGTGCACACCCCATGACCTAAGAGCCCCCACTAATGGGGTTGCTTCAGAAGTTGTTTTGTTTCAAAATGAATCTTTTCTTGTAATCTCTTGTATATTCTGCTGGAAATGCATAATTATCTCAAACAAATTAACCAGTGTGATTAAATTAGAGTAAGAGAGAAAACCTAGCTTTTGGTCCTAGCATAATGTTCGTCGGGGAAAAGGTGACCTTGGGGCTTGAAATTCGTACACTCTGTTCTCTTCATTTCAAACGTATTTTGTTCACTTAAACTCAACTGTATACAAAATCAGAGATGCAACATCTGTAACGCAATAAAACAGTCGAAAACGAACAAGAACTTAAAAAGCAAGGAATATCTCACCCCGTATTATGTTCACTTTAACTCAACTGTATACAAAATCAGAGATGACAAATCTGTAACGCAATAAAACAGTTAAAACAAAAAGGAAATTAAAAAGCAAGTAACATCTCACCATTTGTACATCGGCTGTCCAATGGCATGTCACCACGTGGAGTGAAACACGTTGGATATTCTGCTTCACAGTTTTTCAAAATCACTATAATAAAAACCAAAGCGTGGAGAGGCAAAACACCCGACAAATAATGAGCTATATCAAGGAACCTCATTTTGTTAATACACAGTCATGCTATAACATGTATAAGATGAAAAGATCATTTTTATCTGCGAGTACGTTTTTTTAAATGACTCTTACCATTTATAATGGCAATAAGGTGGAGAAATGTAAGCTTATTATAGATTTGTCACATGGTTTGATAGTTTGTAATTCGACTCAACCTATATATCACTCTCGAAAGGGCGTTCGCTTTGTGTGAGTGATATGATGTGTTGAAAGGACGTACTTGAGAGTTGACACAATGGTGGATTGGAAAAAAAAAAGAAAGAAGTTGGTGAATGTGATCCTAAACAGAATAATAACACGTGTGCACATAATAATGTACAATAATACATGTGTAAGAGTTTGATGTTAAAGTGTATTTTGAAGAGGTTGTTTGTCAAAGCTAAATCCATTCTTACTTGTAGGTGATTTGATGCCGTCTTAATACTAAAAGTAGCGCATTTACACCCCCCCCCCCCCCTCACGGCGGATCAAATTGGAACTGGAACCCCTTGAATAACAGTGGTAGACCCAGATGGGGCGCAACAGGGGTGTGCTGCCTCTAATTGTTGCAATTGGTAGCTTAATAAGTCATCAAGTGCCATTTTAAGTAAGATTTATGGATAGTTTGCACGCCTATCCATCATAGCGCAGTCATATTTACCATTCCGGGGCAAGATAGATTATTAGTTTTATTACATAATTAATGACATTACTAAACCAATTGTTCTGATTCAGGGGGGGGGGGGGGGGGGGGAGATCAATAAATCGAGCCTCGGCACGTTGGCGCACTTCAAGACAGAAGGGTCAAACACTTTCTCCTATAAATAATCTAGATTTACTTTTAAGAACGGTACTATGTTCAAGATGGAGGATTATTCGGATGCCTGAAACTTTGTTTCTTTTCGAAATGTATCTTTTCTTGTAATCTCTTGTAAATTCTGCTGGAAAATGCATAATTATATACTAAAATATCACCAGTGTGATAAAGTTAGAGTAAGAGAGAAAACTAGCTTTCGGTCCTAGCATAATGTTCGTCGGGGTCTCGGGGAAAAGGTGACATTAGGGCTTGAAATTCGTACTCTCAGTTATCTTCATTTCAAATGTATTATGTTCACTTCAACTCAACTGTATACAAAATCAGAGATGAAAAATGTGTAACGCAATAAAACAGTTGAAAACCGACAAGAACTTAAAAAGCAAGGAGATATCTCACCCCGTATTATGTTCTCTTTCACTCAAATGTATCCAAAATCAGAGATGAAAAATGTGTAACGCAATAAAACAGTTGAAAACCAACAAGAACTTCAAAAGCAAGGAATATCTCACCCCGTATTATGTTCACTTTTACTCAACTGTAGACAAATCTGAGATATAAAATGTGTAACGCAATACAAACAGTTGAATGCGAACAAGAACATAAAATCAAGGAAAACTTACCCAATGTACATCGCCTGTTCATGGGCATGTCACTACGTGGAGTATAGCACGTTGGATAGTCAGCTTCACAGTTGTTCAAAATCACTATTATTAAAACCAAAGCGTGGAGCTGAGGCAAAACGCCCGACAAATAATGGGCTATAGGAAAGAACCTCATTTTCTTAATATACAGTCATGCTATCAGATGAAAAGATCATTTTGATCTGCGAGTACTTTTTTTTTTTAAATGACGCTTACCATTTATGATGGCAATGAGGTGGGGAAATGTCGACACCCTGATTTTTCAAATGGTTTTACAGTTTGTAATTCGACTCAACCGATATATCATTATGCTTCTTTGTGGAAATATAATTCATGATGGCGTGAGAAACTGAGTTGCACCAGCGTTCAAAGAGAGTTTCAAGGGGGTGATGTCGTAAAGTCTGCCCTAATAACACCATTCCAATCGTCAATCAAAACGACAAGTTTCCCCGAAAATTAGCTAGCTTTGCCAGAGCAGTTTTTTGGTGGGGGAGGAATGGACAGGTGGTAATGCCCAAAAACTAGTTATAAAGTGCAAGTGGCTCCATTGACCGTGTAAGAAATTCCGATGTATTGAATTGATTATTTCTGATTGATGTGTGTGTGTGTGTGTGTGTGTGTGTGTGTGTGTGTGTGTGTGTGTGTAGGGGGAGGGGGAAGGGGGCAGCATCTAATTGTTCTGATGCAGGAGAGATCAATTAATCGAGCCTCGGCACGTTTTGCACACTCAAATTGTCTTTCAAGACAGTAGGGCCTAATAGCTTCTTCTAGAAATAATCTAAATGTACTATAATTAACAAACGTAATTATGTTCAAGATGAAGGATTATGGGGTTGCCTCAATCGCTGTTTTGTTTCAAAATTTATCTTTTCTTGTAATCTCTTGTAAATTCTGGTGAAAATGCATAAATATCTACTAAAATATCACCAGTGTGATTGTGCTTGCTTGTATGATGGCATTCTGGTGGGGAAATGTAAGGTAAATATAGATGCATTGGGAAACATTGTGATGAGTCCGCCGTATAATTCGAATACTCGTCATGTGTTACCATTAAGTCCCCAAAAGCGGTAGCATCATTTACTACAAAACCGAAATTATTTAAAATAATGTTAAAAATGCAGCAGAAAAAAAATGTCCATGCGCAAACGTGACCACAGTGGGTTATTGATGTCCAGTAGCGTTTAATGTGAGTAAATACAAATCAACGATTGCTAATACATATATATGAGGAAATTGCAATTGGTAGCTTAATAAGTCATCACGTGCCATTTTAAGTCAGATTTATGGATAGTTTGCACGCATATCCATTTCAGCGCAGTCATATTTACCATTCCGGGGCAAGATAGATTATTATATACATAATTACATAATTAATGACATTACTAAACCAATTGTTATGATGCAGGGGGGAGATCAATCAATCGAGCCTCGGCACTTTGGCGCACTTCAAGACAGAAGGGTCAAACACTTTCTCCTATAAATAATCTAGATGTATTTCTAACAAACGTATATATGTTCGAGATGAAGGTTCATGGGGTTGCTTCAGAAGTTGTTTTGTTTCAAAATGTATCTTTTCTTGTAATCTCTTGTAAACTCTGCTGGAAAATGCATAATTATCTTCTAAAATATCACCAGTGTGATAAAATTAGAGTAAGAGAGAAAACCTAGCTTTTGGTCCTAGCATAATCTTTGTCAGGGAAAAGGTGACCTTGGGGCTTGAAATTCGTACTCTCGGTTATCTTAATTGCAAACGTATTATGTTCACTTAAACTCAACTGTATACAAATTCAGAGATGCAACATCTGTAACGCAATAAAACAGTCGAAAACGAACAAGAACTTAAAAAGCAAGAATATCTCACCCCGTATTATGTTCACTTTAACTCAACTGTATACAAAATCAGAGATGACAAATCTGTAACGCAATAAAACAGTTAAAACAAAAAGGAAATTAAAAAGCAAGTAACATCTCACCATTTGTACATCGGCTGTCCAATGGCATGTCACCACGTGGAGTGAAACACGTTGGATATTCTGCTTCACAGTTTTTCAAAATCACTATAACAAAAACCAAAGCGTGGAGAGGCAAAACACCTGACAAATAATGAGCTATATCAAGGAACCTCATTTTGTTAATACACAGTCATGCTATAACATGTATAAGATGAAAAGATCATTTTTATCTGCGAGTACGTTTTTTAAAATGACTCTTACCATTTATAATGGCAATAAGGTGGAGAAATGTAAGCTTATTATAGATTTTGCACATGGTTTGACAGTTTGTAATTCGACTCAACCTATATATCACTCGCGAAAGGGCGTTCGCTTTGTGTGAGTGATATGATGTGTTGAAAGGACGTACTTGAGAGTTGACACAATGGTGGATTGGAAAAAAACAATACAATAGAAGTTGGTGAATGTGATCCTAAACAGAATAATAACACGTGTGCACATAATAATGTACAATAATACATGTGTAAGAGTTTGATGTTAAAGTGTATTTTGAAGAGGTTGTTTGTCAAAGCTGAATCCATTCTTACTTTTAGGTGATTTGATGCCGTCTTAATACTAAAAGTAGCGCCCCCCCCCTCCTCCATGGAAATTCTGGATCTGCCCCTAAATAAGAATCCCACCCCCCCCCCCCCCCCCCCAACCAAAAATAAATAAAATCAGCATTCTATATTATAGGTCGACAGTCAGGGTAGAAAATAGCCATGCTTCCAGTGATGAGAATCGATATAACAATCATATCCATGGTTAGATTTAGACCAGGCATGATGCTTTTTGGTCCGGATTCGAAGTGACGTCAATAACCTGTTCCCTAGATACTAGAGTTTGCAATTTCCATATATTTACTAAAGGAGCCACTAGATTCCCGTCCAGTCGTTAGACTTGGCATCACCTATATCATGCATATATTTCAGTTTATAGGCGAGAATGCGTGAACCGGGAAACAGCTTGACGAGTCCGCCGTCATGGCCGTAGAATTCGAATAATCTTCGGGTGTCACCAAGTCCCGATAGGCGATAACATTATTTAGTTCTATGCTACAAAACTTAAATCTAACGCCGTTTTCAAATGATTATAAAAGACAGCACGCCAAAACGTGACCATAGTGCAGTGGTTAATGATGTCCCAGTAGCGTTTAGTGTGAGCAAATTCAAATCTACGATTGCTAATATAATATGCTCAAAGGCACTTTTGAATTATTGCAATTGGTAGCTTAATAAGTCATCGAAGTGCCATCTTAAGTCAGATTTATGGATAGTTTGCACGCATATCCTCTAAGCGCAGTCACATTTACCATTCCGGGCAAGATAGATTATTAGTTTTATTGCCATAATTAATGACATTAATATACTAAACCAATGTTCTGATGCAGGAGAGATCAATTAATCGAGCCTCGGCACGTTTTGCACACTCACATTGTCTTTCAAGACAGTAGGGCCTAACAGCTTCTTCTAGAAATAATCTAAATGTACTATAATTAACAAACGTAATTATGTTCAAGATGAAGGATTATGGGTTGCCTCAATCGCTGTTTTGTTTCAAAATGTATCTTTTTCTTGTAATCTCTTGTAAATTCTGGTGAAAATGCATAAATATCTCTACTAAAATATCACCAGTGTGATTGTGCTTGCTTGTATGATGGCATTCTGGTGGGGAAATGTAAGCTTAATATAGATGCATTGGAAACATTGTGATGAGTCCGCCGTATAATTCGAATACTCGTCATGTGTTACCATTAAGTCCCAAAAGCGGTAGCATCATTACTACAAAACAAAATTATTTAAAATAATGTTAAAAATGCAGCAGAAAAAAAATGTCCATGCGCAAACGTGACCACAGTGGGTTTTTGATGCCCAGTAGCGTTTAAAGGGCAATGAAACCCAAGCAAAATGCTGCTTTCATAGTCTTGAAGAGATTAAGAAGAATAATCTCTGAAAGTTAGAGCATAATCGGGTAAGAAACAGAAAACTACGGCTCTTTGAAAATATCCATTTATTCCTATGGGGAACTCAAATTGGCAACGCACTCTGATAAGTGTGTGGACAACTCCCCATATGTTTTGTACACAAATGTTCCCATTTTACAGTTTTCTTCATAGTCACATTTTCCATTCCCCCAACTCATGATATGGTATGTATTAAAGCATTCTACAAAACATATGTTGAACTCAAACGAAGGGTAGACATAAATTTTGAGAAAATTTAACAAAACTGAAATTTTGTGTACAAAATGTATGGGAGTTGTCCACAACTTTGCCAGAGTGCGTTGCAATTTGAGTCACTCGAAGAAATACATGGGCTCTTTTCAAAGAGCCATAGTTTTCTTATTTCTTGACCGATTGTGCTCAAATTTTCAGGGACTATTCATTATCTTTAGTGTCTTATAGTGCATACAACAATTTGTCTGGATTTCATTGTCCTTTAATGTGAGCAAATCCAAATCAACGATTGCTAATACCTATATATAACTTTCCTATGCTCATAGGCCCTTTTGAATTATTGCAATTGGTAGCTTAATAAGTCATCAAGTGCCATTTTAAGTCAGATTTATGATAGTTTGCATGCCTATCCATCATAGCGCAGTCATATTTACCATTCCGGGGCAAGATAGATTATTAGTTTGATTACATAATTAATGACATTACTAAACCAATTGTTCTGATTCAGGGGTCGGGGGGGAGATCAATAAATCGAGCCTCGGCACGTTGGCGCACTTCAACACAGAAGGGTCAAACACTTTCTACTATAAATAATCTAGATGTATTTCTAACAAACTAATTATAATAGTAAATATATAATCCATTGCGGATATAGTATCGGAAATAATATCGCTAATGATATTCGCTTGTCTCGCAATGTAAAACTAGGAATCTAAACGATCACGACGTTTCGTATGCGTACTGCAATACTTTGTCAAATGATAATATCGAATGTAGACACTCGGCTTTTATGCTCTACCGTGGCTCCCAACATCACAATCTCGCATGAGCGATTGCGTTCCTGATAGGTCAACAAACGGAACCCGCTGATTGGCCGGTGCACACGGGCAAACAACCAATCAACGAAACGCTGGATCGGCCCGCCTAACGAAACAGCGTACGATACGTCGCCACGACACTACCCCGAACAACCGGCCCACAACGGTTGATGCCAAACCCACGGCAGAACCCCCCTAGCCACCTTCTCGCTACAACGCTCATATCTACGTATCAATTTCAGGCAGGGTGCCCGTATGTTCAATCAATAATAGTAAATATATAATCCATTGCGGATATAGTATCGGAAATAATATCGCTAATGATATTCGCTTGTCTCGCAATGTAAAACTAGGAATCTAAACGATCACGACGTTTCGTATGCTACTGCAATACTTTGTCAAATGATAATATCGAATGTAGACACTCGGCTTTTATGCTCTACCGTGGCTCCCAACATGCACAATCTCGCATGAGCGATTGCGTTCCTGATAGGTCAACAACGGAACCTCGCTGATTGTGTTCGAGATGAAGGATTATGGGGTTGCCTCAATCATTGTTTTGTTTCAAAATTTATCTTTACTTGTAATCTCTTGTAAACTCTGCTGGAAAATGCATAATTATCTTCTAAAATATCACCAGTGTGATAAAATTAGAGTAAGAGAGAAAACCTAGTTTTTGGTCCTAGCATAATCTTTGTCAGGGAAAAGGTGACCTTGGGGCTTGAAATTCGTACACTCGGTTATCTTAATTTCAAACGTATTATGTTCACTTAAACTTAACTGTATACAAATTCAGAGATGCAACATCTGTAACGCAATAAAACAGTCGAAAACGAACAAGAACTTAAAAAGCAAGGAATATCTCACCCCGTATTATGTTCACTTTAAGCTCAACTGTATACAAAATCAGAGATGACAAATCTGTAACGCAATAAAACAGTTAAAACAAAAAGGAAATTAAAAAGCAAGTAACATCTCACCATTTGAACATCGGCTGTCCAATGGCATGTCACCACGTGGAGTGAAACACGTTGGATATTCTGCTTCACAGTTTTTCAAAATCACTATAATAAAAACCAAAGCGTGGAGAGGCAAAACACCCGACAAATAATGAGCTATATCAAGGAACCTCATTTTGTTAATACACAGTCATGCTATAACATGTATAAGATGAAAAGATCATTTTTATCTGCGAGTACGTTTTTTAAAATTGACTCTTACATTTATAATGGCAATAGAGGTGGAGAAATGTAAGCTTATTATAGATTTTTCACATGGTTTGACAGTTTGTAATTCGACTCAACCTATATATCACTCTCGAAAGGGCCGCCTTCGGCGGCCTTTCGCTTTGTGTGAGTGATATGATGTGTTGAAAGGACGTACTTGAGAGTTGACACAATGGTGGTTTGGAAAAAAACCAAACAAAAGAAGTTGGTGAATGTGATCCTAAACAGAATAATAACACGCGTGCACATAATAATG
>JBAMJV010001802.1:0-56371 GCA_037951105.1 Echinarachnius parma
GATCGTAAGAGCCAACTCCGTATCGTTCAAATTGTTTTGACAACCACTCAGTAAGCCAATCAGAGGCCATCAGAAGTATACCTCGTGGCTAGTAAGCATTTTTCATTTTTGGACCACAGCATTACGCGTCCTCGGAAGCAGGACAGACGTTTGCGGGTTATTCTTCTGTGGACACCTGCCAGTTTGCTATGTGTTTAGCTTTATTTCATCAATGGAATTGCCTCGTCACTTTTAATTCCTTTTAAGATTAGGATGTTTACACGGTGATTTAAAATATTTTACGCTTGCGCTAGCCAAGCTGAGCTATTGTCTTATTTTATTTTCGTTGCATCGTTACGAAGGCCTTTTGCGCGTGCAGGCGATTTCTCTAATTTGACTCGTTAAGTTGTCGCGCATGAAAATAGTTAAGTAGTTTTTCTTCGCGGAGTTCCCCCGAATCACCATAGGACGAAGGCTACGACTTCGAGGCTGCACCGAGTTGACAGGTGGTAAGTCTATTTTTCAAATCCTTTAAATAGTTCCACAGGGCTTACCATTCCATTATTTTTCCCAGCCGGTGTGACAGTGTCCACCCAGGGATAATTGGCAGTTACGTCCATTCGGACAGATTTATATCCTGATTTTGTCCGTTTCGAGCCTTCATACAGGCGGAAGGACCACACCATACACACCCCAACACAAACATACAGGACATACACACATGCATACGGACATTTCAAACGAATAGTATTTACCTCATTATGTACACTTACCTCATTCATGACGTCCATATCGACGCGTTTGACGTCATTCATACTACATAACCGTTTTTGTGTGTTTATTCAATAAGATGAACTTGATATCAATTGAACTGATCCTGCCACGAAACATTGCTTTTACACGTGACACACACACAAAACCCACATTGACGGAGTGATTTTGACAATTTGTCCCTGCCACACCGCCGGTAAAACACGAATTGTCGCGTTACCAAAACGTGACGTGAGTGTTTAATCAGATGTTTAAATGCAAACGCTTGTACTGAGACTAGACAAACATGCTCGAACCGGTTAAAAATGGTCGACGGAAAATGCCGAGACCCCTTACCCAAATCATTTCAAATCATTTTGTTTATGGATATTTCTGTGCATAATTCAGGAGTAATCTGAGACGATAATATGCATTTATGTTCCCCCCCTTTAGTAAATCTACAAAATATTGCATTATTTGTCTTTTTATTAGATTAGTTTCTAAAGAGCTGGCGTGATTTTGACAAAAAGACCTAGCAGCTTAAAGGGCCGGTCATACTTGGGGTAGTGATCGTAGTTGACGTAGTGGTGGCTAACGTTGTTGATCGTAGTTGAACGAGTTGAAGGTAGTTTGAACATACTAGCACCGTATCGTACCGTAGTTGTCAGTGATGCTAACTTGGTATTTAACTCGGGGAGAGCCGTGATCTTCGATTTAATTTTTGAACATGTTCAAAGAACGGTACGTTAAAGGCATCCGTAGCAATAACGTACTAAAACGAAGTTTAACGATAGTCTAACGTAGTCCTAACGAAGTCTGGCGTAGTACTAAAACGAAGTTTAACGTAGTCTAACGTAGTCTAACGAAGTCTGGCGTAGTCTAACGTACTTCGTTACGTACTTAAATGTACTCTAATGTACTTTACCGTGCACAAAACCAGCATCGACAGTCTTGATCCAGACATGTTTAATTAAAACAAATAAGACAAATTTCACAGACCTGCTATGTTTGAAAAAACAAGCGCAATGGCCGTATAACACCACCGCACAGTGGGCCAGGTGTGAGCAAAAGTGCGCCAAAATAGTGACTTGGTCATGGAAATGAAATTGCTTTTTTTCATGTTTTTAGCAAAGAATACAACCTGTAGAACATCTCCGAACAATATTTCTTCTCGATATTTATTTTAAGTGGGTCATTTTTCTTCACAAAGTCCAGAAATGTTGATTTTAGGGAACACATTGTGTTAAATGCAATATTGCGTTTTTTTCATGATATTTGCCAAACGGCTTGCTTAATCGACTTAAAATTTGAAATGCTCGTTTTATAATAGTTATCCTAAGTAATCATACATTTTAAAGCTAAACTGTTAGTTATGTCGGAATTTATGTTTAGTAGAATCAAACAAATAATGGGAGAAAATCGATGTTTTTTTTTCATGCGCAAAAATGGTCAACATTGCTGCCGATTGCTGCGCTAAAAATATCATGATTGCCCTCCTTACAACGTATGCTTTACTTTGATACCACATTTGTCTGCCACCATCTGCCACCTTATGAGTAAGAAGTGGTTTTCCAACCACATGTTCGCCCTTTTTTTGCCGAAATCGCCCTTTTTTGCGAAAGAGCGCGCCGTGCGCTCATACCAACGAACGTTGAGGGCGTATATCACGTTAGTACTTCAATGGCTCATACATAGGCAAACTACATAAGGTACAGTTGTACACTTTTTTCTTTGTTGACACAAGTAGCATCTATAAGAAGTCCTGTGACATTTTGTCTAAGATGATGGGACAAGCATATGGATTGTATGAAAGTAGTCAATGGTAGAAGAGAGCTCAAAAATGGAAGGAAATTCACAGAAAGCGAAATTCAAGATAGCGGTGGAGAGAGATAGCAAAAGATAGAAAGAGGTGGATAAAGGAGTGAGGGGAGAGAGGGGGAGAGAAACAAAAAACAGTTTAATGACGTCAGAGAAATTTGTAAATGCTCCAATTGTGTTTCTTAGGTCCAGAAACCCCATATAAGTTCCATAAATCAGTGTAATATGAATCTGTCTATGTGTTATAATGAATATTTGCCTTGTCCAATCAGAAAACAGTATTTTGATGACGTCAGAGAAATTTGTAAATGCTCCAATTGTGTTTATTAGGTACAGAAACCCCTTATAACTTCCTCTAATCAGTGTAATATGAATCTGTCTATGTGTTACAATGAGTATTTGCCTTGTCCAATCAGAAAACAGTATTTTGATGACGTCAGAGAAATTTGAAAATGCTCCAACTGTGTTTCTTAGGTCCAGAAACCCCTTATAAGTTGCACGAATCAGTGTAATCTGAACCTGTATATGTGTTACAATGAATATTTGCCTTGTCCAATCAGAGAACAGTATTTTGATGACGTCACACGGATTTGAAAATACTCCCATCGAATTCTATGGGTTGGAAAACCCTTAGTTCCTTTAAACTGGAACTTCATTAACCTTCTTCAATGAGTAATTAATTTTGGCACACTTTGAAACGGTTCTGGCCCACTGTGCACCGGTTGGCTGTTATACTCCGTGCGGAGTTGCTATTTACCGTATAGTTTGACGTTCTTTAGCGTAGTCCAGCGTAGTGGCTACCGCAGTCTCTCGTACTCAAGCGTAGTCAGACGTACCACTCCGTACCTGTCCGTTAGCAAGCTATACCCACATTAGCGTAGTCTAGCGTAGTTTAATGTACTTAAACGTACTTATCCGTACCCTTCCGTGGCCAACCACCGTACCTTAACGTAATTCAACGTAGTTCCACGTTGTTCAACTTAGTTTAACCTAGTTTAACGTACTTACACCACGTCTGACCACATTAAATTACCCTACGGATCACTACGTCCACTATTGTAAGTATGACCGGCCCTTTACCCTACTATACGCAGCGGACCATTCACTCCGCATTACACCATAAGTTGCTGCGATCTAATGGGCCGGTCATACTTACGGTAGTGGACGTAGTGATCCGTAGGGTAATTAAATGTGGGTCAGACGTGGTGTAAGTACGTTAAATTAGGTTAAACTACGATAAAATACGTAAAGGTACGGTGATGAGCCACAGAAGAGTACAGATAAGTACGTTCAAGTACCATAAACTACGCTACACTACACTACACGATCGGTAATGCGGGTGGCAGCTCGCTCACGGACAGGTGCGGAGTGGTACGTCTGACTACGCTTGAGTAAGGTAGACTACGGAAGCAACTACGCTAGACTACGCGAGACTACGCTAAACAACGTCAATACGATATATTTATCAACTTCACAGGGGAGTATGCAGGCAGCCCGCGGTCTGGTACGGCCATTGTGCGCTCGTGAAATTTGTCTTATTTTTTTGCTTAAACATGTCTGGATCAAGACTGTCGATGCTGGTTTTGTGCACGGTAAAGTACGTCATAGTACGCTAGAGTACATTTAAGTACGTAACGAAGTACGTTAGACTACGCTAGACTTCGTTAGACTACGTTAGACTACGTTAAACTTCGGTTTAGTACGTTATTACTACGGATGTTCAAACATTTAATCGAAGATCACGGCTCCTCGAGTTAATACCAAGTTAGCATCACGGACAACTACGGTACGATACGGATGCTAGTACGTTCAACTACCTTCAACTTCGTTCAACATACGATCAACAACGTTAGCCACCACTACGTTCAACTACGTCCACTACCGTACGTATGACCGGCCCTTTCTGCGCGTGGCCGTTAAAGGCGTTGTAAGTGCATGAATGTGAAAGAGAGTGAGTGGGTGAGTGATCAGTGAATTCAAGTTCAATTTCAAGAACATTGATTTACAATTCACACTCCATGTTAACACATTGATACAGTAGCGTACTCAGGATTTTGTTCAAGAGGGGGGGGGGGGGGGGAGGGGGTTGTTCGTAGACAATTTTCGAATCCGAGAAGTACCTTCGCGACCAGCTACAAATTGTAAGCAGTCATTTTGTGGTCAGGTGGGGAGGGGGGGGGGGGGGAGGGGGGGGGGGGGGGGGGGCTGAACCGTCCAACCTCCCCACTGGGTACGCCTATGCATTGATATACACATTTATCATAACTTAAACATTCAACAAAATGATATAATTAACAAGTGAATTTAAGGAAAAGGGAAACATACAATGCATTTGTACTATTTCCTTATTACAGACAAGAAAACAAGACAAAACTAGAACGACATATAATTTAGATACAAATGCATTAATAACCAATCAATTAGTTGGTACAGGTATTTCTAGTTCTCGGTTGAATTACCGAGAATTAGTCTCTTCTCAACAACAATTTACATTATTTTTCACGTGATTTACGTGAGCTTTCGTGGATGGCATATAGTAAACCAACAAACTGTTGGGTCAAGTAACACAACACTTCGTATACTTGAGCGACCTGTTTCACGAAATGGAGCAAAACGTGAACGTGATACGTGACCATTCGTTGCAAGTCAAAGACAGCTAGATGAAAATAAGCCAAGAGAACAGGCAGGCTTTCGAGCAGGATTTAGAACATCAGATCATAATACACACCTTAAGTCAGATCATTGAAAAGGCAAAGGAATATCGTTTCGACATCTGTTTAGGATTCGTGGATTACCAGATTACGAGAAAGTTTTCGATAGTTTATACCACCAGTCACTATTTGATGCTTTGCAGAAACAGATACATGATGATAAATAAATTCGCCTCATCAAAGCTATTTACAAAGATTATACCACCCAAATTCATCTGGAGAATACTACTACAGCTTGTCCCAGAAAAAAATTACAACGGCACTTTCCGCAACGATAACTTTAAAGATATTAGATCAATCAGAATGATATTTCAGGATTTGAAACTATAACTTATTACCTACATCTTGCCGAAAACCCTATTCGATTTGCTTCAGTGGTCATGGAGAATGAGGATCTTTTGTCAATCACGTCAGATGTCCCTTCCCTCCAGATTTTGTAAGGAGACGTGTTGTCCATTGACAACGGGACTTCCTGCAACGATAACTTTAAAATAGTAAATAAATCAGAATAATATTTCAGGGTATGAAACTATAACTTATTACGTACATCTTGCAGAAAACCCTATTCGATTTGCTTCAGTGGTCATGGAGAATGAGGATCTTTTGTCAATCATGTCATGTGTCCATTTTCGTTCATAACGCGTGAACGAGTCCATTTTCGTTCATAACGCGTGAACATAACGAAAATGGACACATGACATGATTGACAAAAGAACCTCATTCTCCATGACCACTGAAGCAAATCGAATAGGATTTTCTGCAAGATATAGGTAATAAGTTATAGTTTCATACCCTGAAATATTATTCTGATTGATTTACTATTTTTAAAGTTATTGTTGCAGAAAGTTGTCAATGGACAACACGTCTCCTTACAAAATCTGGAGGGAAGGGACATCTGACGTGATTGACAAAAGATCCTCATTCTCCATGACCACTGAAGCAAATCGAATAGGATTTTCTGCAAGATGTAGGTAATAAGTTATAGTTTCATACCCTGAAATATCATTCTGATTGATTCAATATCTTTAAACTTATCGTTGCAAAAAGTCCCGTTGTCAATGGACAACACGTCTCCTTACAAAATCTGGAGGGAAGGGGCATCTGACGTGATTGACAAAAGATCCTCATTCTCCATGACCACTGAAGCAAATCGAATGGGATTTTCTGCAAGACGTAGGTAATAAGTTATAGTTTCATATCCTGAAATATCATTCTGATTGATCTAATATCTTTAAAGTTATCGTTGCGGAAAGTGCCGTTGTAATTTTTTTCTGGGACAAGCTGTACAGGTGCTTTCAGACAGGGTGATCCTTTCTATTTGGTAAACTATGTACAGGCAGCCATGGAATATGTCTTCAGAAACCTGGCTTGGCAATCGAGAGGAATTTAAATAAATGAGGAATATCTGAATCATGTAAGGTTTGCATATGACATTGTGCTTGTAAGTCATGATCCTCAGGAAATACAGACAATGATCCTTGAGTTGAGTGTAGAGAGCAAAAAGGCTGGACTCAAAATGAACATTAAAAGACCAAAGTAATGATGAGTAGACAGCTACAAGACCATACAATTACAGTTGATGGCATGGCAATTAAAAAGGTGAAAAGTTACATATACATTGGTAAAAACATCACCCTTGAAAATGAAGCGCCAGGAGAATTGCATAGAATATTACAGTTAGCTTCGGTGAAATTTGAGAAACTCGGTATCATACTCAGAGATGAGAATCTTTCAATCTCCCTAAAAAAAATAAATCTGCAATCAATGTTTAATTTCAGTAGTATACTTTCCTCCAGGGTACAGACTTGGACAACTGGAAAAGAAGCTTAGCGTCACAGAAGAGCAATTTAGAGGATTATGGTAGGTGTTACAGGAAGTGACAAGGTTAGACATGAGGATATAAGAAAGAAAACAAATGCCAGGGATATCATACGTGAAATAAAAATACGCGTGGACATGGTGAGGCAAGATTGGTAGAGCGCGTGCCGCCCAATCGTGAGGTCCCGAGTTCGAACCCTGATTATGCCCATCGTGTTTTCCTTCAGCAATAAAATGTATTTGCTGCTCTCCATCCAGGTGTATAAATGGGTACCCGGAAGGATTGAACGTAGTTCCTTAGCATTGTGTACGCCCGCAAGGTTGCCCGTGGCTGGAATGTTCCCAAGGGAGTGGAAAACGTTCACTTTGTGTGCTGGATTGATTTCAGAATGTATCCAATATCCCGGGTAATATCATTATTGTAAAGCACGTTAGAGATGATTATCAATCGTGATAAGCGCTATATAAATCGATGATATTATTATTAGTATTATAACAACAATAAAATGGAGATCGGCAGGCCACCCTGCAAGACGTAAAGACAACAGATGAACTCAAAATATAACTAATAGGTCACCAAGAACACAAACCAGACGAAGAGGCGGACAGAGTAGACGTTGGATGGATGACATCAACATATTTGGGGTGTTTATTACACGGATACGACAAGCACACGAACTAAAAAGATGGAATGGTGATGAAGAGGCCTTCCTTCTGCAGTGGAGAGACATAGGCTAGATAGTTTGGTCATGATATGGAACTTGTACAAATACTGTACCTCATTTTTCACATATGGTGGTAGATTATCTGAGAGCTCGGTGGTCGCCGGGGTTACAATGTGTGAGAATGAAGCTTTATTCTTGTTGACGTCAATCATGTCTTCAATTTCTGATGTTTCCGTCCGTCTGACTGACACTTGTATGTCTTGCAGATTATTTGCAGAACGCAGCCACGTCCAGTCTCCGCACTCCCGAGGCAGACCAAGGAACCGCAAGCATGGAATGTTGGTCAAGTGAGGCAGCGAAGTGACTTGTGTTGGGTCTGCGATGGTCAACTGCTGAAGGTTAGGGAACAACTGGAGGCCATCACCAAGCCTGCTTGGTAGGCTGGATGTCAGGCACGGCGTTTGTATCTTAATATATGTTATCTGCAAAGAAGAGATATACGAACGGTATTTAGGTATTATCTGTTTTTTCGAATTTGTATTCATTTTGAATAGTTACTCAGAATATTCCACTGTCCTTTGCTCGCTTGTTTCGGTTTTTCCAAATCAACGTTTCCCAAGTGCTGTGGTCAAGATAATATGGTTTAGTCAGAGAGTATATTATTTCGGTCTAACCACAGCGGCCTAATATGCCGTACAGTGTTAATACCAATTTCATCACTGAGCTATTTGATTGATAGAGTGAATTAAATATCGTCTGTGGAATAGCTTAAACGTATGTTGAAGGCTTCAGGCTTACAATTACTTTACTCGATCGTCATGACTGTGATACAGTTTTTGTTGAGACATTTCCATCTTTAGCGCGTTTATATGTACATGTAAATGTGGCACGTATATAATTTATCATTGCTAATGAAATTTGCATTTGATTTGACAACTATTCTCCATGGCTATTGTAAATCTGCTATTACGGCGGGAAGCATTAGGGCGAGTCGTAGGAACACACGTCCCATAAGAGTTGTATAGTCTTCTGATCATTTGAGAAATGCTTGTTTGAAACTTGAGATTCCTAAATGTTCAACCAATTTTAAGCATGGAAGTATGATTTATAGGGGAGCAAAACAGTGGAATTGTCTTTCAGATCAGACATCTTTTAATCCTTAAATATAAATGCCTTTAAAAGTTTTCTTAAAACAGTAGGATAATTTTTATATTTTTCCTTCTTTCTAATATTTTTTTCGTGTGTTTATTTGTTTTGTTTTTTTAATTTGTTTAGACTAAATTGTAAAATAATAAGGTGTTTTCTTATATTTATAATATGTAAATACTGTGTTTAATATTTTGTTATTTTGATGTATTGTTTTTATTTCAGGAACCGTCTGAAAAACAGTTTTTGGCTGAGTACGGTTCCCTGGTGAAAACAAAAAAAATAACAAATAAAATAACAAAATAAAACAAGTCAAGATGTCAAGACATTAGTGATGGATGGACTCTCCTTTACTACCCCTTAAGTTATCACTTGCAATGGACTAAATACATCGGTACTATCTTTCAGTGGCGTAGACAGGTTCTCACACCTGGAGGGGCGTTTCGCGGCGGAGACCAGCTGTCAAAATATTGTGACACCAAGTACTCTCGGTGTGTGGTTGGGGGGGGGGGGGGGGGGGGAGGAGGGGGCTTAGATGTTAGGATGGTAGAGACCAGGCGGGCCGGAAGCACTTTTGGATTGGGGGGGGGGGGGGCAAAACCTATAGGGGCTCAAGATATTGTGTGTGTAGGCGCTCATGCCCAACAACACTCACAGTGCTGCCAACTTTGAGCCAGATGTGACATTACAAGGAGCGAAGCGCCCAAGCCCGAGGGAGCGAAGTGACTGAGCGGGGGGGGGGGGGGGGGGGGGGGGGTGGTGTCCCCCTCCCACGGTAGGTAGATTTTGCACTTTTGGACTTGAAATTGTGCAATCTGGTGCTTACCTAGATAGGAAATTTGGGCTTAACGTTGACTGTATCTGGGAAAGCATTATGATTTGATCGACCAGAAATTTGTAATACATTTTTACGAAGAAAACAAATAATTGACATACATTTACTAATGAATATACACCCAACACAAACACAAATATTATATTTATATTTAGCGTCATATAAAGTTCCAACATCACTATATGTGACCCTACACCACAAAACGACCAATAAGTCGGGGAAAAAGATTTTGCTGATTTTCATATAACATTAAAATAGAAGTCATTACCTTTAAAATGGTATATAATTTATCATATTTGGACTAAGCGAACCCTTTCAAAATGAATGCCAAAGATGTGTTATATGGCTGATGCATTTTCGAAATAAGGGAGAAATGGGCCGCTTAAACTGTTAAAAGATCTGTACCTATTCATGGGCTGTTATAAGATCACATTTATAAATGAAAAAAATAATATTTAAACATGATTTCTGACGGTCAAAATTTTCCAGAAGGTAGATTAAGATATGCTTATTCAGGAAATATCAAAATCCTAAATATCATATTTTGAACAAAATTTGACTATTTTAGCTAATAAAGGAGAAACTACCACAGCGACATAACGGTCGTTTTGTGGTGTAAGGTCACATATGACACATTATGTATGATCCAACAACTTAGCCTATTGCCCCCCAAAAAGTCCCGAGGTGTGTAGCTACCGAGGGCTGGAGCAGAGCAAATAGGGAGGGTTTGGGAGGGGGTATCTCCCTCCCTCGGAGAAGATATAAACTTGAAATGGTACAATTTGGTGCACGTCACACAAGCAGCCAGACCAATGCCAGCCTATGCTGGAACTACAAGGCCCGGTATACAGAATAGTTACAGTTACACAACAAAATGAGATAATATGTTCGCGAAAATGGAATGTGGATGTACAAATTACTTTTTTTAACGGTAGAATTGACAATTCTTAGCTCATACAACGTATGTTTTTTTCCCACTCGTATTCAGATACACAAAAAAAAAACCTATATACTTCCCTAAAACCTGGGGTGGATGATTGTACATGTCATCCCCCTCATCCCCCGTTGTCTACGCCCCTACTATCTTTATAATCCAGGGTATGAAAGCAATTTTGTTAGTGGTTCTAGTAATCTTGTTATTGAAATGTGTTGTTGTTGCTGGTATCTTATTCATATTGGACAATAAGTGGCATTGTTGTAAGTGATATTGGTTTCAAAATGTTTTCTTTTCCCATGCGCTTCAGCATATACAACAAAATACTTGTCGTTTTACTTCACCGGGAACGGACTTCATTCAGACGATGGTAAATAGACAGAGTTTGTGACTTTAGAACTGCGACCCCTCCTATAAATACATGTACTTCCCTACAAAGGATGATACGTCACCTTCCAATGTCTGCGCTTCTGATAAGGACTCTAAGACAATGCCGAATCTTTCGCAATCATCTCATGACTAAGTTGACAGCACTGCTTTCATGGCCTTAACACATATGACTTCATTATTTTGTTCCTGCGACGAAACAAAGAAGGTTTTCATATTCCATAACTCTTTTACAAATATTCTACCTCATGTTGCAGATATTGTGGTAGGTTTTCTAAGACCTCGATGGTCGCCGGGGTTACAATGTGTAAGAATGATGCTGCATCCTCTTTGACGTGGATCATCTCTTCCATTTCTGATGTTTCCGTCCGTCTGACTGACACTATGATTTCTTGCAGATTCTGTGCAGAACGCAGCCACGTCCAGTCTCCGCACTCCCGGGGCAGACTAAGGAACCGCAAGCATTGAATGTTGGTCAAGTGAGGCAGCGAAGTGACTAGTGTTGGGTCTGTGATGGTCAACTGCTGAAGGTTTGAGAATAACTGGAGGCCATCACCAAGCCTGCTCGGTAGGCTGGATGTCAGGCGTGGCGTTTGTATCTCAATAGATGTTATCTGCAAAGAAGAGATATATGAACAGTAGTTTGGTATAATGTGTTCTTTCCAATTTGTATTCATTTTTTATAGTTACTCAGATTAATTCACTGTCCTTTTCTCGTTTGTTTTGTGTTTACCCAAACGATCGTTGTTCAAAGTACTGTGGTCAGGATGATATGGTTTAGTCAGAGATTATGTTATTCTGGTATAACCACAGGCTAGAGACATAGGCTAGATAGTATAGGCATGATGTGGAACTTGTACAAATACTCTACCTCATTTTGCAGATATAGTGGTAGGTTTTCTAAGACGTCGATGGTCGCCGGGGTTACAATGTTTGAGAATGAAGCTGCATTCTCTTTGACATGGATCATCTCTTCCCTTTCTGATGTTTCCGTCCGTCTGACTGACACTTTGATGTCTTGCAGATTCTGTGCAGAACGCAGCCACGTCCAGTCTCCGCACATCTGGGGCAGACTAAGGAACTGCAAGCATTGAATGTTGGTCAAGTGAGGCATCGAAGTGACTAGTGTTGGGTCTGTGATGGTCAACTGCTGAAGGTTTGAGAATAACTGGAGGCCATCACCAAGCCTGCTCGGTAGGCTGGATGTCAAGCGTGGCGTTTTTATCTCAATATATGTTATCTGCAAAGAAGAGATATATGAACAGTAGTTTGGTATAATGTGTTCTTTCCAATTTGTATTCATTTTTTATAGTTACTCAGATTAATTCACTGTCCTTTGCTCGTTTGTTTTGTGTTTACCCAAACGATCGTTGTTCAAAGTACTGTGGTCAGGATGATATGGTTTAGTCAGAGATTATGTTATTCTGGTATAACCACAGGCTAGAGACATAGGCTAGATAGTATAGGCATGATGTGGAACTTGTACAAATACTCTACCTCATTTTGCAGATATAGTGGTAGGTTTTCTAAGACGTCGATGGTCGCCGGGGTTACAATGTTTGAGAATGAAGCTGCATTCTCTTTGACATGGATCATCTCTTCCCTTTCGTATGTTTCCGTCCGTCTGACTGACACTTTGATGTCTTGCAGATTCTGTGCAGAACGCAGCCACGTCCAGTCTCCGCACATCTGGGGTAGACCAATGAACTGCAAGCGCTGGATGTTGATCAAGTGCGGTAGTGCAGTGACGATTGTTGGGTCTGTGATGGTTACTTGCTGAAGGTTTGAGAATAACTGGAGGCCATTGGCGAGTCTGCCCGGTAGGCTGGATATCAGGACTGGCGTTTGTATCTCAATAGATGTTATCTGCAAGGAAGAGATATATGAACAGTAGTTTGGTATAATGTGTTCTTTCCAATTTGTATTCATTTTTTATAGTTACTCAGATTAATTCACTGTCCTTTGCTCGTTTGTTTTGTGTTTACCCAAACGATCGTTGTTCAAAGTACTGTGGTCAGGATGATATGGTTTAGTCAGAGATTATGTTATTCTGGTATAACCACAGGCTAGAGACATAGGCTAGATAGTATAGGCATGATGTGGAACTTGTACAAATACTCTACCTCATTTTGCAGATATAGTGGTAGGTTTTCTAAGACGTCGATGGTCGCCGGGGTTACAATGTTTGAGAATGAAGCTGCATCCTCTTTGACGTGGATCATCTCTTCCATTTCTGATGTTTCCGTCCGTCTGACTGACACTATGATTTCTTGCAGATTCTGTGCAGAACGCAGCCACGTCCAGTCTCCGCACTCCCGGGGCAGACTAAGGAACCGCAAGCATTGAATGTTGGTCAAGTGAGGCAGCGAAGTGACTAGTGTTGGGTCTGTGATGGTCAACTGCTGAAGGTTTGAGAATAACTGGAGGCCATCACCAAGCCTGCTCGGTAGGCTGGATGTCAGGCGTGGCGTTTGTATCTCAATAGATGTTATCTGCAAAGAAGAGATATATGAACAGTAGTTTGGTATAATGTGTTCTTTCCAATTTGTATTCATTTTTTATAGTTACTCAGATTAATTCACTGTCCTTTTCTCGTTTGTTTTGTGTTTACCCAAACGATCGTTGTTCAAAGTACTGTGGTCAGGATGATATGGTTTAGTCAGAGATTATGTTATTCTGGTATAACCACAGGCTAGAGACATAGGCTAGATAGTATAGGCATGATGTGGAACTTGTACAAATACTCTACCTCATTTTGCAGATATAGTGGTAGGTTTTCTAAGACGTCGATGGTCGCCGGGGTTACAATGTTTGAGAATGAAGCTGCATTCTCTTTGACATGGATCATCTCTTCCCTTTCTGATGTTTCCGTCCGTCTGACTGACACTTTGATGTCTTGCAGATTCTGTGCAGAACGCAGCCACGTCCAGTCTCCGCACATCTGGGGCAGACTAAGGAACTGCAAGCATTGAATGTTGGTCAAGTGCGGTAGTGCAGTGACGATTGTTGGGTCTGTGATGGTTACTTGCTGAAGGTTTGAGAATAACTGGAGGCCATTGGCGAGTCTGCCCGGTAGGCTGGATATCAGGACTGGCGTTTGTATCTCAATAGATGTTATCTGCAAGGAAGAGATATATGAACAGTAGTTTGGTATAATGTGTTCTTTCCAATTTGTATTCATTTTTTATAGTTACTCAGATTAATTCACTGTCCTTTGCTCGTTTGTTTTGTGTTTACCCAAACGATCGTTGTTCAAAGTACTGTGGTCAGGATGATATGGTTTAGTCAGAGATTATGTTATTCTGGTATAACCACAGGCTAGAGACATAGGCTAGATAGTATAGGCATGATGTGGAACTTGTACAAATACTCTACCTCATTTTGCAGATATAGTGGTAGGTTTTCTAAGACGTCGATGGTCGCCGGGGTTACAATGTTTGAGAATGAAGCTGCATTCTCTTTGACATGGATCATCTCTTCCCTTTCGTATGTTTTCGTCCGTCTGACTGACACTTTGATGTCTTGCAGATTCTGTGCAGAACGCAGCCACGTCCAGTCTCCGCACATCTGGGGTAGACCAATGAACTGCAAGCGCTGGATGTTGATCAAGTGCGGTAGTGCAGTGACGATTGTTGGGTCTGTGATGGTTACTTGCTGAAGGTTTGAGAATAACTGGAGGCCATTGGCGAGTCTGCCCGGTAGGCTGGATATCAGGACTGGCGTTTGTATCTCAATAGATGTTATCTGCAAGGAAGAGATATATGAACAGTAGTTTGGTATAATGTGTTCTTTCCAATTTGTATTCATTTTTTATAGTTACTCAGATTAATTCACTGTCCTTTGCTCGTTTGTTTTGTGTTTACCCAAACGATCGTTGTTCAAAGTACTGTGGTCAGGATGATATGGTTTAGTCAGAGATTATGTTATTCTGGTATAACCACAGGCTAGAGACATAGGCTAGATAGTATAGGCATGATGTGGAACTTGTACAAATACTCTACCTCATTTTGCAGATATAGTGGTAGGTTTTCTAAGACGTCGATGGTCGCCGGGGTTACAATGTTTGAGAATGAAGCTGCATCCTCTTTGACGTGGATCATCTCTTCCATTTCTGATGTTTCCGTCCGTCTGACTGACACTATGATTTCTTGCAGATTCTGTGCAGAACGCAGCCACGTCCAGTCTCCGCACTCCCGGGGCAGACTAAGGAACCGCAAGCATTGAATGTTGGTCAAGTGAGGCAGCGAAGTGACTAGTGTTGGGTCTGTGATGGTCAACTGCTGAAGGTTTGAGAATAACTGGAGGCCATCACCAAGCCTGCTCGGTAGGCTGGATGTCAGGCGTGGCGTTTGTATCTCAATAGATGTTATCTGCAAAGAAGAGATATATGAACAGTAGTTTGGTATAATGTGTTCTTTCCAATTTGTATTCATTTTGTATAGTTACTCAGATTAATTCACTGTCCTTTTCTCGTTTGTTTTGTGTTTACCCAAACGATCGTTGTTCAAAGTACTGTGGTCAGGATGATATGGTTTAGTCAGAGATTATGTTATTCTGGTATAACCACAGGCTAGAGACATAGGCTAGATAGTATAGGCATGATGTGGAACTTGTACAAATACTCTACCTCATTTTGCAGATATAGTGGTAGGTTTTCTAAGACGTCGATGGTCGCCGGGGTTACAATGTTTGAGAATGAAGCTGCATTCTCTTTGACATGGATCATCTCTTCCCTTTCTGATGTTTCCGTCCGTCTGACTGACACTTTGATGTCTTGCAGATTCTGTGCAGAACGCAGCCACGTCCAGTCTCCGCACATCTGGGGCAGACTAAGGAACTGCAAGCATTGAATGTTGGTCAAGTGCGGTAGTGCAGTGACGATTGTTGGGTCTGTGATGGTTACTTGCTGAAGGTTTGAGAATAACTGGAGGCCATTGGCGAGTCTGCCCGGTAGGCTGGATATCAGGACTGGCGTTTGTATCTCAATAGATGTTATCTGCAAGGAAGAGATATATGAACAGTAGTTTGGTATAATGTGTTCTTTCCAATTTGTATTCATTTTTTATAGTTACTCAGATTAATTCACTGTCCTTTGCTCGTTTGTTTTGTGTTTACCCAAACGATCGTTGTTCAAAGTACTGTGGTCAGGATGATATGGTTTAGTCAGAGATTATGTTATTCTGGTATAACCACAGGCTAGAGACATAGGCTAGATAGTATAGGCATGATGTGGAACTTGTACAAATACTCTACCTCATTTTGCAGATATAGTGGTAGGTTTTCTAAGACGTCGATGGTCGCCGGGGTTACAATGTTTGAGAATGAAGCTGCATTCTCTTTGACATGGATCATCTCTTCCCTTTCGTATGTTTTCGTCCGTCTGACTGACACTTTGATGTCTTGCAGATTCTGTGCAGAACGCAGCCACGTCCAGTCTCCGCACATCTGGGGTAGACCAATGAACTGCAAGCGCTGGATGTTGATCAAGTGCGGTAGTGCAGTGACGATTGTTGGGTCTGTGATGGTTACTTGCTGAAGGTTTGAGAATAACTGGAGGCCATTGGCGAGTCTGCCCGGTAGGCTGGATATCAGGACTGGCGTTTGTATCTCAATAGATGTTATCTGCAAGGAAGCGATATATGAACAGTAGTTTGGTATAATGTGTTCTTTCCAATTTGTATTCATTTTTTATAGTTACTCAGATTAATTCACTGTCCTTTGCTCGTTTGTTTTGTGTTTACCCAAACGATCGTTGTTCAAAGTACTGTGGTCAGGATGATATGGTTTAGTCAGAGATTATGTTATTCTGGTATAACCACAGGCTAGAGACATAGGCTAGATAGTATAGGCATGATGTGGAACTTGTACAAATACTCTACCTCATTTTGCAGATATAGTGGTAGGTTTTCTAAGACGTCGATGGTCGCCGGGGTTACAATGTTTGAGAATGAAGCTGCATTCTCTTTGACATGGATCATCTCTTCCCTTTCGTATGTTTTCGTCCGTCTGACTGACACTTTGATGTCTTGCAGATTCTGTGCAGAACGCAGCCACGTCCAGTCTCCGCACATCTGGGGCAGACTAAGGAACTGCAAGCATTGAATGTTGGTCAAGTGAGGCATCGAAGTGACTAGTGTTGGGTCGGTGATGGTCAACTGCTGAAGGTTTGAGAATAACTGGAGGCCATCACCAAGCCTGCTCGGTAGGCTGGATGTCAGGCGTGGCGTTTGTATCTCAATAGATGTTATCTGCAAAGAAGAGATATATGAACAGTAGTTTGGTATAATGTGTTCTTTCCAATTTGTATTCATTTTGTATAGTTACTCAGATTAATTCACTGTCCTTTGCTCGTTTGTTTTGTGTTTACCCAAACGATCGTTGTTCAAAGTACTGTGGTCAGGATGATATGGTTTAGTCAGAGATTATGTTATTCTGGTATAACCACAGGCTAGAGACATAGGCTAGATAGTATAGTCATGATGTGGAACTTGTACAAATATTCTACCTTATTTTGCAGATATAGTGGTAGGTTTTCTAAGACGTCGATGGTCGCCGGGGTTACAATGTTTGATAATGAAGCTGCATTCTCTTTGACATGGATCATCTCTTCCCTTTCTGATGTTTCCGTCCGTCTGACTGACACTTTGATGTCTTGCAGATTCTGTGCAGAAAGCAGCCACGTCCAGTCTCCGCACTCCCGGGGCAGACTAAGGAACTGCAAGCATTGAATGTTGGTCAAGTGAGGCATCGAAGTGACTAGTGTTGGGTCTGTGATGGTCAACTGCTGAAGGTTTGAGAATAACTGGAGGCCATCACCAAGCCTGATCGGTAGGCTGGATGTCAGGCGTGGCGTTTGTATCTCAATAGATGTTATCTGCAAAGAAGAGATATATGAACAGTAGTTTGGTATAATGTGTTCTTTCCAATTTGTATTCATTTTTTATAGTTACTCAGATTAATTCACTGTCCTTTGCTCGTTTGTTTTGTTTTTCCCCAAATGATCGTTGTTCAAAGTACTGTGGTCAGAATGATATGGTTTAGTCAGAGATTATGTTATTTTGGTCTAACCACAGGCTAGAGACATGGGCTAGATAGTATAGTCATGATGTGGAACTTATACAAATACTCTACCTTATTTTGCAGATATAGTGGTAGGTTTTCTAAGACGTCGATGGTCGCCGGGGTTACAATGTTTGAGAATGAAGCTGCATTCTCTTTGACATGGATCATCTCTTCCCTTTCTGATGTTTCCGTCCGTCTGACTGACACTTTGATGTCTTGCAGATTTTGTGCAGAACGCAGCCACGTCCAGTCTCCACACTCCCGGGGCAGACTAAGGAACTGCAAGCATTGAATGTTGGTCAAGTGAGGCATCGAAGTGACCTGTGATGGGTTTGTGATGGTCAACTGCTGAAGGTTTGAGAAAAACTGGAGGCCATCACCAAGCCTGCTCGGTAGGCTGGATGTCAGGCGCGGCGTTTGTATCTCAATAGATGTTATCTGCAAAGAAAATATATGTGAACAATAGTTCGGCATTATCTGTTCTTTTCCAATTTATATTCATTTTTTATAGTTACTCAGATTAATTCACTGTCCTTTGCTCGTTTGTTTTGTTTTTCCCCAAATGATCGTTGTTCAAAGTACTGTGGTCAGAATGATATGGTTTAGTCAGAGATTATGTTATTCTGGTATAACCACAGGCTAGAGACATAGGCTAGATAGTATAGTCATGATGTGGAACTTATACAAATACTCTACCTTATTTTGCAGATATAGTGGTAGGTTTTCTAAGACGTCGATGGTCGCCGGGGTTACAATGTTTGAGAATGAAGCTGCATTCTCTTTGACATGGATCATCTCTTCCCTTTCTGATGTTTCCGTCCGTCTGACTGACACTTTGATGTCTTGCAGATTTTGTGCAGAACGCAGCCACGTCCAGTCTCCACACTCCCGGGGCAGACTAAGGAACTGCAAGCATTGAATGTTGGTCAAGTGAGGCATCGAAGTGACCTGTGATGGGTTTGTGATGGTCAACTGCTGAAGGTTTGAGAAAAACTGGAGGCCATCACCAAGCCTGCTCGGTAGGCTGGATGTCAGGCGCGGCGTTTGTATCTCAATAGATGTTATCTGCAAAGAAAATATATGTGAACAGTAGTTCGGCATTATCTGTTCTTTTCCAATTTATATTCATTTTGAATATTTATGAAGATTAATTCACTGTCCTTTGTTCGTTTTTTTTTCTTTTCAAAATGAACTTTTCTAAAGTGCTGTGGTCAAGATTATTTGGTTTGGTCAGAAATAATGTAATTATGGTCTAACCATGTGCACAACGGCCTGATATACCGTATAGTGTAATTTCATCATTGAGCTATTGGAACTATATACTCATTAAATATCTTCTCTGGAATAGCTTAAACGTATGTTAAAGGATTCATGATTCAAATTACTATTACTCGACCGTCAGGACTGTGATACAAATTTTGTTTAAATCGTTTCCATCTTTAGCGCCTTTATACGTACATGTGGATGAGCCACATATATAAGTTATCATTGTTAATGAATTTGTATATGTCTAGACATCTATTCTCCATGGCTACATTGTAAATCTGTTATTGCGGCGGGAAGCGTTAGGGCGAGGCGTAGGAACACACGCCCCATATAAAGTTTCACCCCCCCCCCCCCCAAAAAAAAAAAAATAGTCAAGATTTCAAGACATTGATGGATGAAGGTATAGTATCATTTACTACCCCTTAAGTTATCACATGCAATCGACTTAATACATCGGTACTATCTTTATAATCATGGGTATGAAAGCATTTATTAGTGGTTCTAGTGATTTTGTTATTGAAACGTGTTGTTATTGATGTTATGTTTTTTTTTATAATGGACAATAAGTGATATTGTTGTAAGTGAAATTGTTTTTAACGCTATATGCCAATTTTTTTTCTTTTCTCACGCGCTTCAGCACAGAAAACTAAATACCTGTCGTTTTACTTCACTGGGAAGGGACTTCATTCCGACGATGGTGAACAGATTTGGTGACTTTAGAACAGCTGACCCCTCCTGAAGATACTTCCTTACAAGAGATGATACGTCACCTTCAAATGTCTGTGCTTCTGATGACAAGTCTAAGACAATGCGGAATCGTTCGCTCTTATCTAATGACTTAGTTGACAGCACTGCTTTCATGGCCTTAACACACATAACTGCATTTGTTCCTGCAACGAAACGAAGGAGGTTTTCATATTCCATAATTCTTTTCTTCCCATTGAATATTCTCTCAAGCTTGGAAAGCCCTAATATCTTTACAACTCGATTTGTTGCAACGTAGAGTTTGCACAGATACTTTGCTGCTGAATATTCTTGTATTGATCTATGAAAAAATTCGATCTTGCTCGCTATTTTGGTCGCAGTTGATGATCTCTTTGATGAGGCTGAGACAGATTCCGAAATTATCCCAAGATTCAATCCATCATTTATCATCCCGGGGAACTTCCTGAAGTCATTTTCTGTGAAGAGAAGTTTATTGCTGTCATCTAAAAGTCCGTTGAGTGCAACCTCCCCGAGGCGGTTCATTGTTTTCTTTAACCAGGATTCGGTGCATCTGTCGGGATACTTGTTTTGAGTGTGGCCCCAAAGAAAATCAACGATTTCGTCAAAGAGCTCTGTTTGTGTATTGATATGCGTCATTCGATTCTCTGCCCAGAGACAGCAGACCATCACACAGAAAAGTGGTGTAGACGTCAGCTCGTTTTTTTTGTCATTGTCCTTTAAGTGCGCCTTCAACGATTCCGCTTTTAAACCACCGCTGAAAAACTTATCTATGTAAGCCATGGCATATTCTTCGGAAAACCCTTCTATTTCCATTCTCGCGTACACTTTCACTAATTCAGCACGACTGAAATAACTTTCAAAAGAAGGCCTACTTGTTACAGCGACCGTCAAACCTTTCATGTCCTTGTACTGTAGAACGGCTCCGATGCTTCCTTTATCGATTGTATCGGGACTGCCGCTATATTCGTCAAGACCGTCGAGGATTATCCCGCATATCGTCGGGTTATTTCGAATGAAATCTTCAAGGGAGTTTGGAAAAAGGTTACTAACGTCTGTGAGAAGCTCTGATGTTATAGCCTCTGCAAGGGACTGATTGTTGTTGATATCACGAAGTTTCAGGATAAACAAGAGTGGCAGGTCTTTTAACGGGGATTCATGGACGCGATAAACCCAGTCATAGGCCATTTTCGCAACAGCTGTGCTCTTGCCCTTCCCCGCCCCGGCGTATATAACTATTCGTTTTGGCAGCATTCCTTTTACTTTAGTCCTGAAAATGTCATTTACAGATCCATCGAGTGTTATCTTTTGCGTAACATTTTGTGTACTGTCTTCCGTATACATTGTGACAACAGTGTAGATGTCGTTCACATTTTCGAAGCTGTACTGATCCCATGGTTTAATTTTCACCAAACAGATCCCCTTTTTATAATGTTCGGCAAGCTTATGGCGACAGTCGCCGACGGAGAAATGTTCAGCTATCTTCAGTTCGTCAGAGCCTGTTTGAAGGACATAAACATGGAATTAATATTAATTTATCGCATTATTAAAACAAAAGCGAAACAAATCATGATCATTTAGACCCGCGGTAGAATGTTATTGTACTTCTTTTCTATTAAATCTACCCCCTAAATATTTCGTGATTAAAAGAAGGCAAAGAAAATGGAATTCCAACGGGATTCGAACCCGAGACCTCCGGATTGCTAGACCGGTGCTCTTACCGACTGAGCTATAGAAAACCCTCGTACGGTGCTCGTCCCTAAAACCCCTTAATTCTCATTGCCCGAGTGGTCAGAAGCTATTATACACCTGACATCGGGTTTATACCTCAGTCGGTAAGAGCACCGGTCTAGCAATCCAGAGGTCTAGGGTCCGAATCCCGTTGGAATCCCATTTTCTTTGCCTTCTTTTAATCACATTATATTTCTGGTCAGTTTCTCTATATGTTTGAATTAATCCCTAAATATTTCATTACAATGGTAGTGCATCACAATTAGTTTCACTTTTTGTGTACATACATGCTTACATTATTTATAAAACGACGGGTTAAACTCGCCCTATGCCCGAACCAGTTCATCATCGTCTATAGTATGCAGTGGTGTAGCTACGGATGGGGGTGGGGGAGGGGGAGGGGGGAGGGGGGAGGGGGGAGGGGCACGTCCTTTAAAAAGCAAATCCAATTCGCTCAAATTCGCGTATTTTCTGATTTGCGTTTAATCTGAACCTTGAGATTGGTAGCAACTCTTTCTGCAACACCCCAAGTCTGGTACATCACATTATATATTGGATGAAAATTCAATTTAATGAGAAAGTTCATGTAGAGTGGTAAACAGCTTAAAGTGTTTATTCAAAGAAAAAGCAACATAAGCCAAGTTTCATCTTTCCAAAAAGTTCAAATCATACAGAAAATGAAAATTTCACTTTCCAAGTACTCGCACATCCGAAAAAAAAAAAAATTAAAATACTAAACGCTGCTTCAAAACCACAATCCAGCTACGAGCGGGGTCCGATAGCTGGGTGTGTTGTACTGACGTAGATCGAGGGGTTATCCAATCAGAAGCCTCGGTTTCTACCACATTATATACCGGATTTATACCCCTTTATACCGAGGATTCCGTGGTTGTTTAAACTATTTTCTATACAATTATGGTGGTTTAAACTGTTTGAACTAATACAACAACAGTTTATATTCGTTGTAGTTATTCTATTATTCATTAATGTGTCTGATAAAGTAAAAATAGGTAAATAAATCACCTAGTCTGCGAGTTGAATCATACTCGCCGGCAGCATGCATGATACGTGGAGAGCCTCGACCGTGCGCGTATGCGGTGGACAATGCATGCAATATAATAGCGGCTAGTGCAGTGTATGTCGCTCGCTTCAATTCAGCTCGCGTAAAGTGCACTATTATCAGCGCATTTTTTGTGCTGTTTTTGCAGGTAATTGTTCTCGTATTTTGTTTTAAAAGCCCTACAAACATGTAAGTAAAATAAGAGATAGTCTAGAATAGGTGTGATCGTAATAATCTTGCATTTTCGTTCCTTTTTGGAGCATTTTAAAAGTGCAATTACTTACAAGGCAGTCATGGCAGTTGGCGTGCAGCTAGCTAGGTATAGCTATAGAGCACAGCCTGTCTCGCGGACGGTGCCGCTGAAACTCTAGTGTGTGTTCGTATCATTCAACTGACGGGCATTTCTTTTTTCGAGGCACGTTCAATTTGCGTCTCTCAATTTGTCAAACAAATCTCTAATTTTGGGAAAATAACCACTCATACGGTAAAATATCTACTTTACACTAACATTGGGCAATTCTAGATTTTTGTTTCTACTTTTCCGATGTTGCAAAACGAGCGAGCGATGGACGTTGTAAACAAAATAATGCACGCAAACTGATGTATACCGCGATATAGCAGAGAATTCACCCCCTCGTCACACGTCATCGACCTAAGCGGCGAGATCGGGGTGAATTTGGGCCTAGTTTGGAGGGTGAATTTTTCTCATTTTCAATTTCGATTTTAAAATATTTAAAAAAAGTCAAAAAATCTGAATTTCTCGAGGCTTGTTAAGGACAAGATTACCTTCACAATCATACCAAATTCGACTCAATTTATAATCAATGAGCGAACCGTTTAACAGAGAAATATTAAGTTATTGCATCCTTGAAACAAAAATCCGTTTTCAAAAATGTATGTATTCATTTGTTTGCTTAAACCATACTTTAAAGATGGCGAAATTAGTCCCAAATGGTTTGGGATGGGAAGTGGATGCTCAAACAATAACAAAATGTGACAACCCGTCTAGAAATACAAATAAACATCTTTGGACCTTGAGGGATGTTTTAAGATAACAATTTAAGCATTCAAATTGTTTGTAAATCTTCAGTATTAGATAATCATAAACCATTCAATTACATAAACTGAATTACAATAAAACAGTTACTTGCCATATAGAAAAGGAATCTATTGTGTTTGTAAACTTGAACATTTTGTATTATATTATTTGCCAGAACAATGTATATAAGGTTCTCTTAAATGTCCACAAACAATTGTATCCTTCATACAAGTCATTCACCCAAGCCCTTCCTCCGACCAACTGTGTATGTCATCCCTCATCATTCACCTTACACACTCACGTCACCCCTTCCATTAGTAGACTTTTGAAATTCGCCCCTCTATGTGTGACCCAATTGTATAGTGCATGATATGTTCTGTAGTTAGATGAGTTCTGAAGAAAAGCACACTTCCTACTTTGACTCCAAGCCAATCAGTCTTGTTGAGTCCTTGCTACTGCGTGTCATATGTTTTACATACACACAATTGGCGACGAGGATTAAGCACATGGGCAATTCCAAGCCAAAGTGGACATTTGACCAACAATTTTACAAGCATTTTTATGATACAAATTTGGTATAAAATCAAAGCTTAAATTCTATATTTTTGGAATTCAATGAGAAAATTTTAGTTTTACATAATTTTATTTTTTTTTTTATAATAACTTTATAACCATAATTGAACCCCACAAATTTGACATTTTTGTGAAAAAGTGTTTTGATCCTGTGTTTGTTTTATATTTCCCCAGTTAAGCCTAAAATCCATTATTCTGACGAGATATGACCATTTCGTAAAATAGTAAATTTGTATGATTTATTTGATTTGTTATGCTTCAATGACTTCTTATTTTCAGCCTATGAAAATGTCCTTCCGTTACCGAAAAATCAATATTTTTAATTTTGTGGCTCACATAATTGTTAGAGAGCAGACCAATCTTCAGTTCAAGTAGGCCTTCCCATTGCTAACAATTGTATTACTCATTGTTTCTTCGTTAATTAATAAATAACAAAAGAAAATATCCTTCCGTTACCATACACATGGTAAAAGATGGACAAGGTACCTCATATTACATATTATGACAAAATTTATGTTCAAAAATTGGTCTCTCATATATGAAAACCCCAAATAATGAGACAATACCTGCAGTGGCCAGCTATCAGTGGCGTAGCGTGGTCAGACTAGTAATTTTCTGTGTTTCAACCAATCAGATTTGTGCATTTAGAACATTTGATCTGGCTCACAATTGATTTTATCTTTTTCTGCAACAGGGCCCTTGTACCATGATGCCATTTGTCTGGATTTATATTGTATGGGGATTAGTAGTAGGTCTATTTAACTGTGGTGAGCCAGGGTGTGAATAGGCTCTGATCATGACTTTGGATAATTCTTTTTTTTATACAATACACCCCTATAGAATTCTTGGACATGGGTGTAGGTCTAAAATAATTAAATTTTACATGAAATTTGCAAACTAAAAACAAGGCTGTAGAAAAAGCAAGATAATATATCTCCAATTCTTTCATATGTTGTAGAAATTATATCAAGCCAAGATTTAAGCAAAAAAAAATCTCAAAATTATTTGATCCACGAGGTAAAACGGAAGGTCAGAATCTAAGGTCAAAGGTTATCGTATCCAAACTCGCTCATGCATGAACATAAATGGCATAAATGGATTGCACATAACATCCCCAGTCCAATGGCACCTTTACAAAATAAATTGACCCAACGGTTAATGGACAATGGCCATTTGAAAAATGGTGCCCACGCCCATTTCTTACAAAACTCCCCCATAAGAATCGACCATAGCCGCGCCAAAACCATTGGGCGGATTGGGCTAAAACTTAAATATTTGCGCTTTTAAAGGTTGAAATATCATACATACCAAATATTAGCAAATTTGAAGGGGGCTGCGATGAAAATTTTCCATTTGTTAAAAGGTGATTTGACATGGAATGACCCTACTGTGTCATATCATACATTATAGTCCATTATGTCCTTCCGTTACCGAACATTGGTCCGCTTTGTGTGAAATAACTCAAATATCTGCGGACAAATTTTAATCAAAGAACAAGTAAATTATTCTTAACCCTTCAGAGAATGAAATGTGTACCCTTAAAATATTTTGTATTATTTAATATCACAGAGTTTTAGTTAAAACTGATTTGATAACAAAACCTTGTCCATTTTAGTGTCCTTCCGTTACCGACCTCATTTGTATGCATATTCAGTAATGTGCGGAGATAACAAAAATTAAAAAAATTATGGGACCTTAAAACTGTATGTTTTGGAAGTATTGTTTTTTTTTTTTTTTTTTTTTTTTTTTGTAGGTGAGTGCGCTTGGTGGTTGCCTCCCCACAGAGCTCTTGATTTCTGTCTTTATTTTCATTGATTTAGTATTGTTTCTTTTGCTATTGCTATACTGTACCATTGTATATGTCTTCAGGAAACTACTAGACAATTTTGGTCTTATTTTTGGTGATATTTCTTATGAATTTTTCAATATAAGATTTTGGATCTCAGCATTGCATTTACTGTATATTGGAGTAGCCATGTTCACATGTACTAGTATATGCTTTACATGTTACTAGTGTATGCTTTACATGTTGGTGCACAGAGTGCATGGTTGTGCGCACCAACACAATGAAGGGTGCCAGCCTGCTAGCCTTTGTACCTATTGTATTCATCTGTATTGTGACTTGCACATCTGATTCTTCATGTGCTTATCTTGTTCCCTATACTGCTTGTTCATGCAATTTGGTCAATCATGAACCTAAGGGAAAGTACATTGGTTTGCCCATTCAGCGGTATGCCAATTCTGTATCTAGATTTCGCATTTTATTGCTTATCTCGGGAGACATCAGCCCCAATCCTGGCCCTTCCTCTGGTGGATCGAACCTTTCTGTTGATTCTCTGACTTCACATTACACCTACGATAGTCTGACACTTCATTCCCTTAACGTTGCTGTTAGGGATGGTTGCTCCACCAGATGTTGGCGGGAAGAAAATCATGTTGTATGGGACCGGCTGCTGTCTCTCGGGATTGGTAGATCGTGTCGAGGGCGGAAAACACATCGGGGTAAGAGAAAGGAGGATCGCTTTAAAGAATATCTTAAGTTCGGGAGTATTAATTGTCGCTCTCTACGTAATAAATCAACCATATTTCAGGACTTTGTTATAGATCACAAGTTGGATTTTGTCTGTGTTAGCGAGACTTGGTTGACCTCGGATGATGATGCAGTTGTGGCCGATTTGTGCCCTAACTCTTACACTTTCAAGAATTGTCCTAGGGTCCATGGGCGTGGCGGTGGTGTGGCTTTTCTTCACAGAAGCAGTCTGCAAGTCGTCACCAGGCCGCTTGATAAATTTGACAGTTTTGAATGCTTGTCAGCAACTATCTCCAACGATGTCACCTGCATGGACATCTCTGTAATCTACAGGCCACCTAGTGGTCATAGTTTCTCCAAATTCCTGGAGGAATTCTCTGATTTTCTGGATGGAAGATTGTATCGAACTCCACCTTTTATCATTACTGGCGACCTGAACATTCATTTAGACAATACATCTTCACCTCACACACAAAAGTTTAATGATCTTATCAGCAGTCATGCCATCACTCAACTAGTTGATTCTCCAACTCACGACAGAGGCCACATCCTTGATGTAGTCATGGTTCGGAACTCTGGAGATCGTATCCACTTGACGAAACCTAGAGTCACACCTGGTATCTCGGACCACTCTGCCATCTTGTGGAAGCTCAGATTTCCCAAGCCTAGTCGATCCCAGTCAACGGTTGTATGTCGTAACATCAAGGACATCGACATGAGGACATTTGCGGACGACATTACCGAAGCAGAGATCATTACCCCCAGGACAGAGAGTGTAGAGCCTGCTGTACAGCGATATAACTCTGAACTGGGAAGGATTCTCGACAGGCATGCACCTCCGCAAGAAAGGAAGGTCCGAACTCGTGCCGATTCTCCGTGGTACAACAGTGACATTCGCGCTCAGAAGAAAGAACGACGAAGGCTTGAGAGGCAATGGCGGCAATCTAAACTCCACACCGACAGGGAACTCTTTAATGCCCAACGCGACCTCGTTAATCACCTTGTGACGAAGGCTAAGCGCTCTCACTATGTGGGACTGGTTGAGGATTGCCATGATGACTCCAAGAAACTGTTTTCATTGGCCAATCGATTACTAAATCGTCGACAGTCGTCACCTCTTCCGTCTCACTACGACAGTTCACAAATGGCGTCATCATTTCTTAACTTCTTCCAGACTAAAGTCAAGATGATCTGCGACAGTTTAGCCCCGGACGAGTCACCACACCGCCCGCTCACTTCTTCATCATTCGATTCAATCCAACTTACTTCGCCCGTCGAGATCATGTCACTCTTGCGTAAACTGCCCCCTAAGTCCTGTCAATTAGATCCGATTCCCACAAAATTGTTAAAAGAATGCTCCACTTTAATTGCTCCTGTTCTATCCCATCTGATAAATTTGAGTATTGAACAGGCATACGTTCCTCCTTCTCTGAAAGTTGCTTATATCACCCCACTGTTAAAGAAACCATCTCTCGATCACAATTCCCTCCAAAATTACCGACCGGTCTCAAACTTGCCCTTTTTGTTTAAGATCCTTGAAAGGATTGTGTTTTCTCGTTTGTCAGAATACCTTTTGGCTAATGATTTGCTCGACCCTTTCCAATCGGGTTATAAACCGAATCACAGTGTCGAAACACTCCTTGTTGATGTTTCCAGCTATATTCTCCAAGGAATGGACAACGGCAAATCGACGGCCCTTTTGATGATCGACCTCTCCTCCGCCTTCGACACGGTCAACCATACAATTCTCCTAAACACACTTAGTTCTCTAGGTGTTAAGGGTAATGCATTCCATTGGTTCGAGTCTTATCTCTCGTTCCATTCACAAATGGTCTGCATCAATGGTAGCAAGTCGGAAGCTCTGCCGCTAATCTGCGGAGTTCCGCAAGGCTCTGTGGGTGGGCCAATCCTCTTCTCGATATATTTGACCGGATTGCGACAAGTATTGTTAAAGCATGGCATAAAGTACCATATTTATGCTGACGACATCCAATTTATGATCTCCTTTAATTCAAATCAATTGGCAGCAGAAAGTGCTATTCACCGCCTTGAATGTTGCATGGTTGATGTTCACAACTGGCTGACTTCACATTCTCTCAAGCTGAATTCAGCCAAGTGTGAATTTCTTCTTTTCGGTTCCAAAATTCAACTCAGTAAAATTCATATTGATTCTGTTTCATTCTCCGATCTCACCGTCAATCTCTCAAATTCTTGTCGCAATCTTGGCATTATTTTTGATAGTAATATGACTATGTCTAACCACATCTCTCTTGTTTGTCGATCAGTTCGCTATCAACTGCGAAACATTGGGTTCATTAGGAAGTACTTGTCCCGGACAGCTACAGAAAAATTAGTTCACGCTTTAATTTCTTCCCGTCTCGACTTTGGTAACGCTTTATTATTCAACCTTCCACAGAACCAGCTGCTCAAACTTCAAAAGCTTCAAAATGCTGCAGCTCGCATAGTTTCTTTATCCCCCAAGCGCACTCACATCACTCCCATTTTGAGATCATTACACTGGTTACCTGTAAAGCAACGTATTATTTTTAAGATCTTATTATTGACTTTTCATTGTGTCCATGGCTCCTCTCCCCAATATTTAATTTCATTAATTCAGAGGTACACCCCTGCAAGATCATTACGTTCATCCACCTCCAGTTCTCTAGTTCCTCTCAAAGTCTCAAAAACCTGGGGGGAAAGATCGTTTGTTTATTCATCTCCGAATTTATGGAACAGGCTTCCTGAACATATAAAGTTATGCCTCACTTCTGAATCTTTTAAGTCTCACCTTAAAACCTCTCTGTTTGATTCTTAATTTTCTTTAAAAAGCGCCTTGAGCACTCTTCAGAGTGGATTTGGCGCTCTAAAAGTCTAATTTATTATTATTATTATTATCAAAATAGACTGTTCTAACAACACAAGTATTTAAAAATTTCTTTCTTAAAGTTGACAATTTGTGTCTGAGTGTCCTTCCGTTACCATGGATTGACCATGAATAAGAGCCATTGGAGCATGAAATATAGTAAGAAAAAAATAGAAATGTAAATGCTTGTGATATCCATATGCTATCTATGATACAAACTCATTTTAGACCACAAAAGAGATGTTTCCTTCTCATAAATGGTCTTTAAATTTCAAAATTAATTTTATTGTACAATTCCAATAGACTTTTCAGAGGTCCTTCCGTTACCGTCCTTCCGTTACCGAACACTGGAGTAATTAATTTCTCATAATTAATATACCAATGTAGATATTTTTTCTTAAAAGGTGGTGTTATACTCTGTGAACATAAGGAAATTGACTAGTAGCCAACTTAACAGGATAAACCTCGTAACTTCACAGAGATTGGGTCATAACTAAAAAACTTGAAAATCCATGTCCATTTTCGCGTCCTTCCGTTACCGGCCTCATTCGTGTCCATATCTAATTTACATAATGCGGTCAAAATTTTAGAAATAGTGGAAATCAAAGGTGTCCCAACAAGGATCAAAGACATGCCATTTAGAATAAAAAATCAAAAGCAGGATCCTGGAATTATTTGATTGAAGTTCCAAAATTGTGTCTGAATGTCCTTCCGTTACCGTGGAATTGCCCACATGGCGTGCCCAGCTCAATTTAATACCCGTGCTTCATGAACCTGGGGGAGATAGGTGGTAAGCCTGAAGAGGTTTATTGCCTCTGCAGCCCGCGTGGTGGACGTATTTCGCAAGAAGGCCATATTGCTACATTTGGCTGGTCCCGACGTGCAGGACATTTTCGTTACCCTGGTCGTTCCCGATCCGGTGGGTGTGGGACTGTGTATCACCCTGCATTTAGTGTCCTCACAGACTACTTCAACACGGCATGAGCTGCCAGGGAAGTGACTACGAGGTGCATTATATACCAGCGTGGTACGACTGCAGGAGGTCGACACGAGCTGTCGAAGACCAGAAGGAGGAAGACGAAGCAAGCAAGTAAGTCACCGATCCCGATACGAGCTGTCGGTGGAGAGATCCGGCGGCCGTGCCCGACACGCACTGTAGACGACGTCGATGAGAAGGTCGTATGCCACAAGACCACTGCCGACGACACAGCTGACCCCCCGACACGAGCTGTCGACGAGTCCCGTCCGCGACACGCGCTGGCTGTTGACGACGTCGAAGAGAACACCGCTGATGATAACGCAGAGACCCCGAAACGAGCTGTCGATGAAGTAACCCCGTTCGCGACACCCGCCGTCGACGACGACGAAGATCTCGACCACGATACAGATTTTCCCAACGAGCAGGGCAACACAGACGACTGCCAACTCGACCCTGACCATAGAGAACGAGAAAGCGCCAGCACATGCCACGAGCGATCCTGAGTATGACAACGAACACTACCATCAAGATGATGCTGACCGTCTGATCAAAGCTGACAATACCATGGTAAGCCACTACGACCACGGCAAGCCACCCGATGACGATGATGACTAAGAGCAAAGCTGCCAAACTGATGAGACATGCCCATACATTCAGCTCGACCACGACGGTGATCCATAATTTGTCCCAGACAACGGCCAATTAAACGCTAAGAGACGCAACCTAGAGACAGATGTCGACCTCGGCCCAAAGCGTGGAGATTACGACAGCACCATCGCCCACAGTAACGAGCCCGAGTATGACCCCAAATCAGCCGACGACATCGCTGCCAGCGTCGACGAAGCATACCAGCCACCCGCGATACCCGATGACGCGTATCTACCCTCCGTGACCATTACCGTGATGACTAGCAGCGCGAGCAATGAGCCAGCTCGCCACGAAACGAAGCCGACGAAGCCGACCTTACCGACGACGAACATGCAGCGATCGATCAGAACTCGAGTGACATGCGAGCCTATATCGCACAGACCAGCCCCGATGTGCAACGACGATGCCGACATCGAAATACGACAGCGACCTAAGCACGACGAGGAGTTCCGCGTCCGCGAGCATTACGCCGACAACGTAGAACGATGTATCGATCGCAACAACGACGTCAATAGCGACGACAAGATCGACATCATAGGACGATGGCTGATCACATCGCCACGCCCACGACCATCGCCTTCACGACACAGGCCGCATGATCCCGGAATACTCGATTGCGATTAATAAATGTGAAGGTTAAACTTTCGTGTAAATACAGTAACTGGACTCTCAAAAAAGAAAAAAGGTAGTAATAATAGACTTGTCGAAGTTAGACATTTGTAATTAGAATGAAATTGATTTGTGAACAGTGAAACAAAATGAGATTATGTACGATGATCTCTCATTGTGAATCGGACATTAGACTCTAAGACTCTTGACACTAATTTGTTTTACATCTATGGACTCTGGACATTAACTTGTTTTACACGAAATTATATGTTTCGTATACGAACCTTGTGTTACGATGTTGTATCAATGATTGTTTGAAAAGAGTTTTTATGTTATTATGCTTGGATGTGTTTTGATCACATACTGCAGGTTGCCAGTTTTAGAAGTTTTACAACTCACATGTTTTCTGATTTTCTTTCTCTCACTCTCCGCTTATCTCTTCCTTGTCATTGCTGCTGCAGTCTACGTTTTAGTTGTGTTCTGATTTGATGTGCAATATCCATAGGCGCCGGAAGTGGGGCGGGGGGGGGGGGGGGGGCAAAACCCATTTTGCCCGCCATTTTGCCCACCCCCGGCCCCCCCCCCCCCCCCCCCCCCGAAAAAAGAAAAAGAAGAATAGTCATGGTAGTGGGAAAGAACAAATAAAATGTATGAACTAAGACTTGTTAATTCTAACGTTCAAAAACTAATTTATACATCCATTTAAAGTTTTCGCTGCGAGCTTCGCGCGCGAACAGATTATCTCAGTTTGTTGTGCAACTTGCGTATGGTCTCGGTCTGGGGTGAGTACTTGATCCGTAACGGACCACGCAGTTCCCAGTAGGCTGGCATTGCTCTGGCTGCTTGTGTGACGTGCACCAAATTGCACCATTTCAAGTATATGATTGCAAAATCTTCCCCGTGGGAGGGGGATACCCCCTCCCAAACCCTCCCCCTCTGGTTCTGCCCCAGCCCTCGGCCGCTTCGCTCCCTTGGGCTCATGGCTGTAGGTTATGTTGTTGGGTCATTCATAATGTGGCATATGGTTTATGTTGGAACTGTGTATGACACTAAATACAATATTTGTGTGCATATTTATTAGTGTGTCAATTATGTGTTTTCTTCGTGAAAAATATATTACAAATTTCTGGTCGATCAAATCACGCTTTCCCAGATACAGTTAATCTTAAGCCCGAATTTACTATCTAGGTATGCACTAGACTGCACAATAATATTTCGAGTCCAAAAGTGCAAAAGCTCCCTAACGTAGGAAGGGGGACACCCCCATCCACAACCTCCCCCTGTTCAGTCACTTCGCTCCCTCACCTTGTTCCACTCTCACCTCTGGCTCAAAGTTGGCAACCCTGTGAGTGTGGTTGGGCACGAGCCCCTACACAAACAAATCATGAGCCCCCATAGGTCTTTGCCCCCCCCCCTCCCCCCACCCAATCCCAAACTGCTTCCGGACTTTTCGAAAATGCAGGATTGGCTGGAGAAAAAACCCGTTAGGAAAGTACATGTGGAAAATACCGTCCCGGAAGAAAGTGCTCGTGTCGTCAGGTAAACTTAGGCAAAGCGGGGAATCTAATTTAATCCCCAATATGTACATGGTATCATTTTGTTCAATTCCTTTTCAAAATGTCGGCCCAAGTCTCATGACATGAGACAAACTGTAAAGAACCTTGGTGTCCCTTTTTGTGTATTTGGATCTTGGTCACAAAATAGTTAATTTCAATAATTTTAATACAATTACAGCAAATAGGGGGTTTACATCACTGTGTTTTGTTTCCCATCTCAAACCGTTCGGGATTCACCATGTTCACAAAGCGGATGCTACCACTCAAGTGAACGGTACAGGCCCTCTATTTGGAGCCTCGGTACCTTCGTATCATTCTTTTGTTTACTTGCCTAGCAAAGGGGTTGCAGGAGCAGCAAGTTCTGTTGGCCCATGCTCTGATGTAGCGTACCTGTAATTATTAAATAAAAAAGGACATTACAACAAGGACAAATGAAATGTTAAAATATGTCTTGCTGGGATAATTTGTTATGTTTTTCTTTATAGTAATTCTGCGAAACGTAAATGTATCCCCGTACCCTAATGTACATTCAAAAACGGGCTAAAACTAAGACATAGACCTACATCATCTCCGTGAAAGGGCATCATAGATTTTCCCGATCAAGTTCGGCCAACAAGCAGTTATACTATATATCATTCAAATTCAAGGTCAAGGTTGATGCAAAACTACTACATTCCGCTAGTGACTGTGAGGCATTGTTCATCGAGATCAATCTAACTCCCAACCAGCAACGACCAACAAAGGAAAATCCTTAATTAAAGGATAGTGTGTACCGCCCACCAAGTTCAAACGTCACTTACATGATGGATCATCTTAGTGATCATCAGAAGCAGTTCTAACCAGCAAAATGGGATGGCTTCTGCATCAGAGGTCCCCAATACCCGCATGGCCTGAGTTACAATCTGGTCACGACTATGTTTGTAGCTGGACTCGACCAAATTGTCCCCTTTCCAACCAAACCAAACCGAACACAAACAAGTAACTACCCTCCTAAACAACTCCTAATAATTTCATAACCACGAATCGTTTCAAGATTTGGGGTCATGAGGTCAAAGGTGAAAGGTCACAGGGCTCATTATGATGGCGAAAATGGCTCGTTATCGCGATATCTCAAAAACGAATTGACGTATCCTCACCAAACGTGATTCATCTTAATGAGAGAATGAGTTGATTATATTTAAAGGGTCACTAGGTCAAAGGTGACTGTGGCTCATAAAAATCGCGAATTGGCGGAGGCATCCATCTCGTTCATTTTGGTTTCCTTTAGACCACATTCCTTTATCCACGCATGATTGCCTCTTTCCCTTCGTTTATGTCACGCAGTCATACGTAATTAATTTTACATATATGTACTATGGCGTAGCGTGGTTGGTCTGATCTGCTGATTGGAGGGGCAAGCAAAATTATTGTCTTCACTTCCCCTTATGTTTTGTTTTGGCAAATTATTGGTGGCACGTGTCTCCCATGTCCGCCCGTGGTTACGCTAATGCCCACCTTTCAATCTGAATTGCTTTTTCATAGTAAACTGCCATGCAAATGATTTAGAATTAATATTGATGTACTCCAAAATACGACTTTGGAAGTTAGTCATACCATTTCAATATCTTTAATAATGCTTTGGTTTTAACACACAACAGTTTTCTCCTTCTGTTCATTTAGAATTCAGTGTACAATTTCCCATTACATATCCCCCTGACTGGTTTCCGCTAACATTTTCCTACTGACATTTATTTTAATTCAAACATATAGGGAAACTGACCAGAAATATATAATATAAATGAAAAAGAGCAAAGAAAATGGGAATCCAACGGGATTCGAACCCGGATCCTCCGGATTGGTAGACCGGTGCTCTTACCGACTGAGCTATAGAAAACCCTAGTGCGGTACTCGTCCCTAAGACCCCGTAGATTTTATTGTTTGTGGTGTGGTCAGTAGCTATTATAAACCTGACATAAACCCGAAGGATAGAAATCAACTTGTGGATATATGCGAGGGATCAACGAAGTGATGTAGCTTTTTTTTGGTATAATTAATTCAAACATATAGGGAAAATGATCAAAAATATGTAATATAAATGAAAACGAGCAAAGAAAATGGAATTCTAACGGGATTCGAACCCGAGACCTCCGGATTGCTAGACCGGTGCTTTTACCGACTGAGCTATAGAAAACCCTAGTGCGGTGCTCGTCCCTGACACCCCTTAGTTGTTATAGCTCGTGTGGCCAGAAGCTATTATAGACCTGACATAAACCCGAAGAATATAAATTAACTTGGGGAAATATATAAGATATCATCGAAGTGATGCAGCTTTTTTGTTGCATGATTAATTCAAACATACAGGGAAACTGACCAGAAGTATATGATATAAATAAAAACGAGCAAAGAAAATGGGATTCCAACGGGATTCGAACCCTCGACCTCCGGATTGCTAGACCAGTGCTCTTACCGACTGAGCTATAGAAAACCTTAGTGCGGTGCTCATCCCTGAAACCCCTTAGTTTTCATTGCTCGTGTGGTCAGAAGCTATTATAAATCTGACATAAACATAAAAGGATAGAAATCAATTAATGTCAGGTTTATAATAGTTTCTGACCACACAAGTACTGAAAACTAAGGGGACGAGCACTGCACTAGGATTTTCTATAGCTCAATCGGTAACATTAATTGGTCAAAGTCGAAATTTCCTTCTACAAGTATAAAGACAAATGTGAAACAGAAGAATGACACAACTGCAGAGTGCTTCAGATGTGGCTGTATGGGCCATAAAGCTAATGATTCTGGATGCAAAGCCAGAAATGTCACTTGCTCATCTTGCAACAAAATTGGACATTATGCGAGAGTATGTAACTCAACGTCGGTACGTACAATACAAGAGCATGTGAAGAGCAGTGGTGACAATGTGCACATTTTGACCGTTAACCAAAATGACATCATGTGTCCAGTGATGTTAAATGGCACAGTACGAGTTCACATGCTTTTTGTTACAGGGTCTTCGGTAACCTTGCTTCCGGCTGCCATGTCTGATGAATAGCTGGAAGCCATTCCAGAGACGGTTATGTTTGTTACGTACCCCACGACCCAATCCCTACGCGTGGGCTGTTCAGGACACAAGTTACGTTTGGGGACGCAGTTGTTGCAGAGGCCTCGATCTATATAGTAGAGCGCGGCGAGCCAATCCTAGGAAGGGATTTGATTTCTGCCCTTGGACTTACGCTGAACGACAATGTGATTCAAGGCATTAATGACACACCTGATACTGCATCCATACCAGCCAGTTACCCGACACTCTTGAGGGAAGGGACTGGTATCGCCAAAGAATTTACGCATAGAGTGCAACTCAAACCGGATGTGTGTCCGGTTCTACAAAAAAACTACGCAGACTACCGTTTGCACATCTTGCCGCAGTCCTGGAGAAATTGCAAGACGTCGGATTAACACTGAACCAGCAGAAGTGTCAGTTCCGAGTCAAATCCATCTGTTTCCTTGGTCTTATGATCTCCGCAGATGGGTCTCCATCCTGATCCTTTTCCGCGTTGATGATATCCTCAATACCCCTGCTCCTGAATATGTGGCTAGTTTACATTCCTTCATCGGCCTTGCGTCGTATTACACCATATGCATTCCTGATTACGCTACAGTCATTGAACCGGTGAGAGCGATGACACTTCGAGTGGACTCATCATGCAGTTCAACAAGCCTTTGATCACGTCAAACATGAGATTTCTCCTGCTACTGCTCTTCATTTGTTTGATCCAGATATACCTACAGTTGTTGAAACAGACGTATCTGCTTACGGTTTGGGTGCAGTCTTGCTACAGGTCAAGAATGGACAAGAGTTTCCGATCGCTTTTGCATCATGAACACTGTCTGGTGCTGAACGCAACTATTCCGTGGGTGAGAAGGAAGCACTAATGTGTATGTGGGCCTGCGAGAAATGGTTCACATATTTGTGGGGACGTCACTTCACATTACGTACTGATCTATGCGCATTGCCAGACGGTTTACACAGTTGATGCGATTCAACTACACCGCAGAGTACAAACTTGGACATCGCAATGTCGTCGCAGACGCACTGGCGCGATTACCACAACTTGCCGCAGACTTCACAGAGGATGATGATCACGAAGTGGTAATCCAGATGGCCAATGCCGTATTCGCTGAGACTACAGTTTCAAAAGCAGAGGTTCAAGCTGCTACTGCTTCTGATCAAGTTCTGCAAGAGGTTTCGCGAGGATGGTCTAGGGCCGCACTGACAAACGATGCGCGGAAACCATTCTACATTGTTCGAGAGGAGCTAGCTGTGCTGGACAATTGCTTGTTCCGATAAGACAGGCTTGTCGTTCATTCAGCCCGTTGTTCAACCCAATCGCAGTCGCTCATTCCGCTCATCAGGATATCGTTCGCACCAAACAACGATTGCGGGAGTTGTATTGTGGCCTCGCTTTGATAAGACGATTGAAGAATCCATCCGAGAGTGCTTCGCATGGCAAGCTAGTGATAAGATCGCGAAAACGAGAGATACACCGCTACAGCCAGTACCTCTGCCGCCTGGTCTTTGGCAAAAGTTAGGTATCGATATCACTGGCCCGTTCAACACGCGATTGCAAATACGCGATATTTCTGATTAATTACTACATCAAATTGGTAAAGATAGCATTTGTTTTGATATCACATCTAGGTCAGTATTCACATTCCTGTCACAAATCTTTGCACGAGAAGGATTGCCCGAAGAAATTGTGTCAGACAACGGTACACAATGTGTTTCCACTGAATTCGAAGCATTCCTCGCGCAGATGAAGATTCGTCATTGAAGTCATCTCTGTAGTATCCAAGAGCAAATGGAGAGGTAGAAAGATGAAATCGCGTTCTAAAACCAACACTGCAGATCGCGAAGAATGAGAGTAAAACATGGAAAGATGCCGCAGTCGAGCTGCTCATGGCATATCGCTCAACTCCACATTGGACTACAGGGAATTCCCCTGCTGAAATGATGCATGGCAGCAAGATGGCAACCCCAGTCAACATTTGTGGTTTCCCGGAGAAAGCTCCTGATGATTCCGAAATTCGTTCCCGTGTAGCGCAACGTCAAGACGAGTCGCGAATCTACACGGATCAGAAGCGTGGTGCAAGAGAGCCTACATTCTGTGTAAGTGATCATGTTCGAGTGAAGTCAGGAGGAAAGCGTGCCACATTTGGGGCGCCTGGACAAATCGTTGCACAGAAAGGTCCGTACACCTTTGTGCTCGATGTAAAACGTGTATGGAACGCATCTTAACTCACATTTTGTCGTGAGAGAAGGGAGAGATAAATGAGATACTCTCCAAAAGACAAACACTGATAAGGAACAACGAACAAATAGAGGACATAATGAGAATTGTTGTACCTCCAGGGCCGGTCATAGTTGAACGTAGTGGAGGCTAACGTAGTTGAACGTAGTTGAAGGTACTTTAAGGTAGTTGGACGTACCGGCATCCGTACCGTACCGTTATTGTCCGTGATGCTAACTTGGTATTAACTCGGGGGAGCCGTGATCTTCGATTTAATTTTTGAACAAGTTCAAAAGAGCGGTACGTTAAAGGCATCCGTAATGCTAACGTACTAAACTGAAGTCTAACGTAGTCTAACGTAGTTTAACGAAGTCTGATGTAGTCTAACGTACTTCGCTACGTACTCAAACGTACCCTAACGTACGCTAATGCTAGGTTTACACCATGTACCCGGCGGCCACGGCAGCCCCGTTTCAGGCCACCGTGGACAAAACGGGATGGACGTGAGACAACGCGGGGGACGGAATGGGCAAACGTGACTGCCGTGTATGCCGGGCCAGATTTTTAAACTGTCAACAAATTTGCCACGGCAACTTAGCAGGCCGTAGTAGAACGGGGTGAACGCAGCAAAACGTGACAGGCCGTTACAAAACTTGGAGGCTGTCCGTAGTAGGACGGGAAGACATTCCCCGACGTTTTGTTACGGCCTATTACGAACTGTCACGTTTTGTTGCGTTCACCCCGTTTTACTTTGGCCTGCTAGGCTTCTCATCAGCACCGTGACTGCCGTGGCAAATTTGTTGACAGTTTAAAAATCTGGCCCGGCATCCACGGCAATCGCGGCCTGTCACGTTTGCCCATTCCGTCCCCCCACGTTGTCTCACGTGCATCCCGTTTTCTCCACGGTGGCCTGAAACGGGGCTGCCGTGGCCGCCAGGAACATGGTGTAAACGCACCATCAGAGGGGGGAAGGGGCTCTTCCCCCCACGGCCCGTCACAGATACCGTGGTAGACCGTGATAGACCGTGAGAAAACTTGGCAAGACCTAACAAAACTTGAATACAGAGGAAAAATTTGTCAAAATCTCACGGCGCACTACGTTTTGGGCAAACGGGGCTGCCGTGGCCGCCGGGGACATGGTGTAAACCTAGCATAACGTACTTCACCCTACACAAAACCAGCATCGGCACTCTTGGTCCAGACATTTTAAGCACACAATTAGGCAATTTTCACAGAACTGCTCAGTTTGAAAAACAAGCGCACAAAGGTCGTACAACACTGTGGGCCGGCTGCATACTCCGTGCGGAGTTGCTAAGTATACTGTAGTGACGTTCTTTAGCGTAGTCCTGTGTAGTCTAGCGTAGTCGGCTTCTGTAGTCTACCGTACTCAAGCGTAGTCAGACGTACCACTCCGTACTTGTCCGTGAGTGAGCTGCATCGGCATTACTGAAGTCTAGCGTAGTCTAGCGTAGTTTATCGTACTTGAACGTACTTATCAGTACTCTTCTGTGGCTCATCGCCGTACATTAACGTATTTAAACGAAGTTTAACCTAGTTTAACGTACTTACACCACGTCTGACCCACATTAAATACCATACGGATCACTACGTTTACTACCGCAAATATTACCGGCCCTTTATACTTTGAAAGAAAGACACTTAAAAACATAAGGTTATGGTTATGGTTATGATTTTTACGAGAAGTAACATTTTATTTCATGCAGATGCGTTCATGTGTTAAATGGTAATTTAAGATAAACCAAATGGTATTGTAAGATACATTTTTGCCTAGTACACTTACTTTGATGGTAATAATTTAGCATGAAAAGTTCATGTTTTAATAGATTTGGTTGATATAAATGTTATGCTCTAAGTTAATATTTCAGTATGCTCACGCAAGTACAAGTCTAGCAAGAACTAATTTTGGTTTTGAAGAAACAAACGGTTATTCTTATTGTTATACATTCAGTACCTGAACCAGCAAATATTATTCTATGTGAAAGGAATATTATGTAAGTTATGCCTCAAAGACCTGTACATGCTAAGTGATGCTACTCATTGAACTCATCATTTTAAAAATTATTACTGGGGTAATTACCACAATATCCATGATTCAATTATTGCTATATTATTTATGCCTCATACATACAGGCTTTACTCTGGTTTAATTTGAAAATGCAATTCTGGAAAGTACAACTGATCATTATGATATTCTGGCTTTAATTATTGCTTCAACTATTTAACTGATCAGTATACCTTTTATAGCAACGATTGGACTTTTCTGAAATGTACAGTTATTCATGTAACATTAAAAGGAGAGAGGAAATGTTGTGTTGATGTTATAGTCTGGAAAGAGACTAGTAACCAAGAATCTGAAGTGCAGACTATGAGCAGTCCTGAGATGACCTGAATTTCTAGTGTCAGAATGCATCCCTATTTCATGCTTGCTACTGAGGATACAGAAAAAAAATTGCTTTTGACCACACGAGCAATGAAAATTAAGGGGTTACGGGGACGAGCACTGCACTCGGGTTTTATATAGCTCAGTCGGTAAGAGCACCGGTCCAGGAATCCGGAGGTCTCCGTTCGAATCCCATTGGAATCCCATTTCTTTTCTCTTTTTCATTTATATATATATTTCTGGTCAGTTTCCCTATATGTTTGAATACAAAATAAACAAGCTGCATCACTTCGGTGACCCCTCGCATATATGTCAGGTTTATAATTGCTTCTGACTCCACGAGCAATGAAAACTTAGGGGCTTCAGTGGGCTCAGTCGGTAAGAGCACTGAACTAGCAATCCGGAAGTCTCGGGTTCGAATCTCGTTGGAATCTCATTTTCTTTGTTTTTTTCATTGCTATTTATTTTTGTTACTTTGTTCTGCCATTTCACTCGACACTAAATGACCTCACTACTAAGGATCACAATGTATTACATGACATACCTTTCTTCAGTGGATCTCATGGAATCCCCAAGGTGAAAATCTTCCTTTGAGTGTGAATCCTAAATCATAAAAATATATATTATATGTATATAAAATTATCATACTCCAAACAAACACATTTGAAACAGTTATTTCGACAGTAAGTTCACATCATTAACACATTAGTTAAATTTCACCGGCCAAAGTTAATTTGACTATACGAGTAAATACGTTTCAATGCAAAATGAGTAAAGAGATGCGGGCTTAAAGAGCGGGAAACGAGACAAACACTAGACTGATTCTATAACATCTGATAAGTGTAAATGCTGCTTGATGGGACATTGATCGATTTTGCAAGATCTGGTCAGGCATTACGTAAGTGTTGGGTATTGTTACCCGAATATGATTGCTATTTCTCGTTGTTAATCTAATTTTTAGTAATTCTTCTAGATATTTTAATTACTTATTTATAAATAGAAAAATAACATACCTTTAACCTCAAAAAACTATTGTTGTACAAACTGTGCACGATCATTCGTTGATTTATAGTGTGCTGTTTCCACGTCTCTACAAATTCTTGATCAGAAACATTTTGCTCTACGATATGACCGTCTGCCGAATCTACCGAAATGAAACATAACAAGTTATCAAGCATAATCAATCAATAAATGTAGTTCTGAATATGTTTGTTAATTATTATTGAATTAATCCCTCCCCCGAATTTAGTAAATAGTAATGTGGCAGTAATTAGTATAATATGAGTAGTAAGATGGTCTTGTCGTACAATCGGTAAAATATTAACAAGAAAACAAAGCAATCACGCTATGTAATGCCCCGATGTTCATGTGTAACAATAATTGATAACTAGAAATATAGTATTGTGACACTGTATTATCCTTTTTCTCTTACATGTATAGACGTTGTCATTAGCTGATGATAGCTAAAGAGTATCCGACTTATCTATGACAACGTCAGACGTGCAGACGACGTCTCCAACTAGATCCTGATTTCCTGGCACGCCCCCCCCCCCCCCCCCCCCCATTCCCGATGGCTCCCGTCAACTGTTCAGCTCCTGGCTGCGAGGCATCCTGGCCTAGCGACATGCCTCCGGAGGTGCTGCTCGCCTTAGTCAACCTGCATGCCCGCACCGCCCACCCGACTGCCCCTGCCACTGCACCTACTCCCGCCTCATGCGCCGCTAAAGTGGAAAAGGTCAGGCGGCCTACAGTCCTCGCTGCAGGCACGAGCGAAGAATGGTCCTACTTTGAACTCCGGTGGTCTGAATACAAGGCGGCCACACATCTCACAGGAACTGATATTGCCTACCAATTACTTGAGTGCTGCGATGACCGCCTCCGGAAAGACCTGACCAGGACATTCGGTGCCTTAACATTGCAGGATGAGCCAACCATCCTCAAGAGCATTAAGAGCCTGGCCGTCCGCCGGGAGAATATCATGGTGGCTCGTGTACAACTACATCAAATGCAGCAGGACCGCGACGAGCCGGTGAGGGCCTTTGCCGCCCGCCTTCGTGGCCAGGCCGGCGTCTGCAACTACAAGCAGGAATGCCCTTGCTCACTCATTGTCGATTTCAGCGACGTCATGGTCCGCGACGCCCTCATACGCGGACTGGAGGACGAGGAGATCCGCCTCGACGTCCTCGGACTGTCCCAGCAGGACATGGATTTGGACCACGTCCTACAATATGTCGAAGCAAAAGAGAGCGGCAAACGCTCTGCCGGCCGCCTCCTTGCGGGTGGTGCCGCTGCCACCACGACCGCTGCTGCTGCCAGCTCCTACAGACGGAAGGAGCGGTCCAAGCTACAGTCCCGCGATGTCAAACCTCGGGCATGCGACTACTGTGGTAAGGCAGGCCATGACCGCAACAAAGAGGACCGCATGAGGAAGTGTACTGCGTACAATCACACTTGCACAAAGTGTGGCATACTCCATCACCACGAGAGCGTGTGCCGCCAGTCCCAGCGGAGACAGCAGCCTGCCGCGCCCAAGGCAATCGAGCCACTCCACAGTGCCACCGCAGTCTTCGACGCCCTGTGCTCCATCAACGACTCCTTACCCATGGCCGCGCATGCGATCACACTAGAACACCACATCTACAACCAGTTCTGCGACGCATGGGAGAGGCGCGGTTCAGATCCCCAACCAACTGTGGACGTCTCCCTCCGAGCAGCCCCTGACGATGCTCATGACCTTGGCCTCCCTACCCCCCTGCCCAGCACCACCACCTCGACCACCTACTCCGCTATGGCTGACACTGGCTGCCAGTCTTGCTTGGCTGGCACGGTACTCCTCTCTAAACTGGGACTTAACAAAAAACACCTCATCCCTGTCACGATGAAAATGAATGCTGCCAACAACTGCCGCATCGACATAGCAGGCGCCCTGGTCCTCCGTATCTCCGGCACCTCCCCTTCTGGAGAGGCCCTCGAAACCCGGCAGATAGTATACTTCACGGACTCATCCAACCGGCTGTTCTTGTCTAAACAGGCCTGCGTTGCCCTAGGCATGATCTCTACCAGGTTCCCCACCATCGGTGAGGCAGCTGGGCCCGACGGCGCCAGCGTCGCATCCTCTGCTACCTCCTTGACCCCCACGCCGGCAACCTGCCTCACACCTACATGCGAGTGCCCCAGACGCCAGGCGCCACCGTCTCCTCCCACGGCCCCCCCATTTCCAGCCACCGAGGAGAACCGGGAGAAGCTTGAAACATGGCTACTGGAACACTACAAATCGAGCACCTTCAATGTGTGCGAGCACCAAGTACTCCCCATGATGGCTGGCCCCCCCCTGCGACTCATGGTAGACCCTACCGCTCGGCCCGTTGCCTATCACACCCCCATCCCTGTCCCTGTCCACTGGCAGGACGATGTCAAGGCAGGCCTCGACCGCGATGTCCGCCTTGGCGTCATTGAGCCCGTCCCCGTCGGCACACCTGTCACATGGTGCCACAAGATGGTGATCTGCCCCAAGAAATCAGGCCAGCCCAGACGGACAGTCGACCTCCAGTCAATCAACCGCCACGCCGTCCGTGAGACCCACCACACACAATCGCCATTTCACCAAGCGCGTGCAGTTCCTCCGCAGACCCGCAAGACTGTATTCGATGCATGGAACGGATACCACAGCATCGCCCTAGCCGAGGAGGACCGCCATCTCACAACATTCATCACACCTTGGGGCCGCTACCGCTATTGTGTCGCCCCACAGGGGTACATCGCCTCTGGTGATGGCTACAGTCGCCGCTTTGATGAGATTGTGTCTGACATCCCGAAGAAGACCAAGTGCGTGGATGACACCCTGATATGGTCAGACTCCGTCGAGGAGGCCTTCTTCCAGGCAGTTGAGTGGCTTGACACGTGCGGCAGACATGGCATCACCCTGAACCCCAAAAAGTTTGCCTTTGCTCAGATGACTGTCAAATTTGCTGGCTTTGAAATCACCCCGACCTCTGTACGCCCCTGTCCTGAGTACCTTGAGGCGATCCAGAACTTCCCCACGCCTCGCAATATCACAGATGTGCGCAGCTGGTTTGGGCTCATCAACCAGGTCTCTTACGCCTTCGCCATGACTGACCGCATGCTGCCCTTCCGCAAACTCCTCAAACCTAGCACCCCCTTCTCATGGACTGATGAGCTGGACCGACTGTTTGAGGATTCAAAGGCCCACATCGTCAACGAGATCCACACCGGGGTGGAGATATTCGACAAGAACAAACCAACCTGTCTAGCTACTGATTGGAGCAAAGATGGTCTGGGATTTTGGCTGCTCCAGAAACACTGCGCCTGCCCCTCCTCCAAACCCTTCTGCTGCAAGACTGGCTGGAGGGTGACCCTGGTTGGGAGCCGCTTCACCTCAGGTGCTGAGTCCCGCTACGCCCCAGTGGAAGGGGAGGCCCTCGCCGTTATCGACGCACTCGACAAGGCCCGCCATTTTGTCCTTGGCTGCTCTGACCTCATCATTGCAGTGGATCACAAGCCCCTCCTGAAAGTGTTCGGTGACCGCTCGCTCGAGGACATCCCTAACCCTCGCCTCCGCAACCTCAAAGAAAAGTCACTGCGGTACCGCTTCCGCATCATCCATGTACCTGGTGCGCGCCACGCAGCTGCTGATGGCGTATCCCGCCACCCCGTTGGCACAGGTGCACCCCTACTACTCCCGGATGACGTTGCACCTGTGCTCTGTGACACACATGACTTCCTCGCTGCTATCCGAGCCAGCAGCCCGGACCCCGTCCAAGTCTGCACTCAGTCTACCGCTACGGCCCCTGCAGTGATCAAGTCGGTCACATGGGACGATGTCCGCCTCGCCACCTCCAGTGACCCCTCTATGTGCAGACTGGTTGAGATGATACAAGGGGGTTTCCCCGCACTCACTAGTGACCTCCCCCGTGAGCTCCGGCCATACCACCAATTCCGTGAGAACCTGTCAGAGTTCGATGGTGTATGCCTCATACAATGACCGTGTCGTCATTCCCCCATCCCTCCGTACTAGAGTCCTTGAGGCACTGCACTCGGCACACCCAGAGCATCACCATGATGTGCGCACGAGCACAGTCCTCCTATTCTTCTGGCCTGGCATGACCCCCGCCATGCTGATATACGGGCACGCTGCTCCCCTGCAACCGCATGGCACCATCTCAGCCAGGGGGCGCCACCCACGCCTCCTATCCAGCCTGATTATCCTTTCCACTGCATCGCCGCCGACTACTTCACATACCGCGGATGTCACTATCTTGTGGTAGTGGATAGATACAGCAACTGGCCGATAGTCGAACAGGCGGCCAACGGTGCCAACGGACTTATTGCTGGCATTACGCCGCATCTTTGTGACATACGGGATTAGTGATGAACTGTCATCGGACGGTGGCCCAGAGTTCTACTGCAGGGGCCACACGCACTTTCCTCCACAACTGGGGTGTCCGTCACCGCATCTCCGTCCGTGGCCTTCCCCCCACAGCAACTGCCGCGCTGAAGTGGGCGTCAAGACCGTGAAGCGCCTCATCACCGGCAACACCGACACTGCAGGCACACTTAACACTGATGACTTCAGCGTGCCATGCTGCAATATCGTAATACGCCCGACCACGACACACGCCTCTCGCCTGCTATGTGTGTCTTCGGACGTCCGATCCGCGACTTCGTGCCCATCCACCCAGGGAAATATCACCCGCACAGCACGTGGCGGGAGACGCTCACGTCCCGCGAGGCGGCGCTTCGCAACGACACATGCGGGCTGCAGAACGCCTCTCGGAGCACACCCGTCCCCTTCCACCGTTGGTTGTCAGCGACTGCGTGCGCGTCCAAAATCAGACTGGCCCGCACCCCTACCAAGTGGGACAAAACTGGGGTTGTGGTGGAAGTGCGGCAATTCGACCAGTATGTCGTGAGGGTAGATGGATCTGGTCGAGTCACCTTACGCAACAGGCGGTTCTTGCGGAAGTACTTGCCCGTCGTTCCACGTGCGCCCCTTCTGATGGCACCCGGCCCAACCCCTGCACTGCCAGAGCCGCACGCTGCCGGCCGGGACACGAAGCCGACCCCCCTGATGCAGGCCAGCTCACAGTTCCCGCAAGTCACCTCGGCTACACCCGCTTGCGCCGCTTCCAGCTGTTTCGCAGCCACCCCGCGCCGACTGCCCTCCGGCCCAGATGACTTCGACATGCTCCCGCCCCGCCTGCCTCTCCCCGCGTGGCCACCACACGCCCGCCACCTCGCTCGTCCCTCCCAAGCTCTGCCCCACGTGCACTCAGGGGCCTCCTGTCGCACAATGCTCCTGGTCTGCAGGAACGCCCGGCCCAGGCCCTGGATCCACCACTTCTGGATTGCTCCCCTGCTGCCCCTCGCCGCTCCTCCCGCCGGTCACGACCGCCTGTCAGGCTACAGGATGAACTTTAGCCATAGTTCTTGTGTGCTCTTTGCGTGAACCTCTGCCTTCTTTTGTTTTGACTTTAGCTCCCCGTTCATGTTCGCGCCTGTGTTTTTTATGACTGTTGTTTTAGCCTTCGCTCCCACACTCTCAAAGACTGGTGGGCATATAGTATTGTGACACTGTATTATCCTTTTTCTCCTCTAACATGTATAGACGTTGTCATTAGCTGATGATAGCTAAAGAGTATCCGACTTATCTAAGAAAGGGGCAATGAGTAATTGAGCGAAAACACAACTGCAACCTGACGTGACAGTTACTCTCATAGCGACAACCTTATCATAGTATCTGTGGCAATGGTAAAAGGGATAGCCAAACTAATTTATACCTTTTCGACATTGCCGATCACTTCTCGAAGTTTCCTAGAGGGCATCTCGCTCATTCAAACGATATTAGCTCATTATAACGAAATACCTGCAGGAGGGAGTATGTGTATGAGCACACGCTTCCGTTGAAGAGATCTAAAACAAATGAAATACCAATTTAGAGACCAGTGATATACAAATAATGAGTAGTCAATCAAATAACAAGGTGGTATAGAAATGACCAAATGCCAAAAGCAACATCTATGAATGTTTCACAAAGATTCCAAATCAAACTTAACACTAAGTTGGACTAAATCATGATGGAAGCATAGGCGTACACAGGGGGGGGGGGGGGGGGGGGGGGTTGACCAAAATGGCTGTTTCAAATTTTAGCCACTTTTAAGCTTTTAAGCGGTCTCGACCATCATTAACCTGGTCTCGGCCTCGAAAATTTGCGAAAAATCCCTGTCTCGGGCTCGAAAATTTTGAAATTCCTTGGTCCTAGGCTTCGAAAATTGTCCCACGAACAATCCCCCCCCCCCCCCCCCCCAAGCCCGCTGAGAGGATTTTCAACCAATTATCTTGGTCTCGGCCTCGAACATTTTTGAGGGACCGTGGTCCCGGTCTCGAAAATTTTGAAGGTACTTGGTCTCGGGCTTTGAAAATTTGCTACGGACACCCCTTACCACCCCCCCCCCCCCCCCCCCCCCCCACTGAGAGTGATTCCCAACCAATTGTCTTGGTCTCGGCCTCTAACATTGTTGACGGACTGTCACAGTGGTCTCGGTTTCGAAAATTTTGAAGGTACTTGGTCTCGGCTTTGAACATTTTCTACGGACACCCCTTACCCACCCCCCCCCCCCCCCCCCTCCCCCCACTGAGAGGGATTCCCAACCAATTGTCTTGGTCTCGGACTCTAAAATTGTTGACGACTGTCACAGTGGTCTCGGTTTCGACAATTTTGAAGGTACTTGGTCTCGGCTTTGAACATTTTCTACGGGACACCCCCCCCCCCCCCCCCCCCCCACTGAGAGGGTTCTCAACCAATGGCCCTTGGTCTCGGTCTTGAAAATTTTGAAGGTACTTGGTCTCGGCTTTGAACATTTTACAAAAATACCCCCCCCCCCCCCCCCTTGAAAACATCCTGGGTACGCCACTGATGGAAAGTAATATATCGCATCGGATGTAAACAAGTTGCATATGCATAACACACTTTTAAAAGCTCCTGTCTTGAAGATAAAAATACAGTTTGATTTCCAATACATGATACATAAAGAAAATATCTCCCTAAATGTGTAGTACAGTTTTGGTAAAGCTGAGCGTTAGTAACGAGAACTTGCACAATAAAATTAAAAACTAATAGTTATAACTCTAACATGCTCGAAAGGTATAGGAAATTACAATTAACTAATTAAAAAGCCTGTTTTCATTCAAAGAGCAATTACAACACAAGAGGGCGCTCTCTAAAAAGCATTGGTTTCAAAAAAAAAAATTCATACAAAATCATGCATGTAATGATTGTAATAATAATTGCAATAATGATTAATCAGAGAGATCATCAACAACTATTTAGAAACCTCCTTTGTACATTTTTTGAAAAAGCGAAAACATTTTTTTAAATGTTAAATTATCGAATAAATCTGGGCCCCAGATTTATTCTGATCAGATATAAAATAATTATATATTGCTATTTTAGCGTGTCTAAACCGATTTTGATCAAATAAAGTTAATTCTATCATTAAAATTGAATGCTCTTTAAAATCTTACACTCATTTTTTCAATTTCCCACAAAAAATTATTTCGTGCAGCGCCCTCTATACCAAACTGAACTACTCTTTAAAGGCGCCAATCGGTGCTGTACTGGAGAGGCAATGCAATGTAATTGAAGCGCGTTGATGTGATGTTCTATTTGCAGGTTTGTTCAGGTTAAGCGAGCGGGTGAGATGTAGGGGGTGGGAATAATTGTATGGGTTTTCTCTTTGTCCTTTTCATCCGTATACTCGTGCTTCGCCACTGTTAAGCCATGTTTACAAACATTGTACAAACGGTTGTAGCGATCACTCGCTCAATACTGAAAAGCTTAAAGGGTACCACCACCCAAAAATAATATTCTTACTAAATAAAGGTAACATCTTTAGTATACCATTCCATCAACAAGTTCACAAAAATATGTTTCCAGAAAAAATGTATATAATTAGAAACGCATCACCATTCTAAATCATGCGTTTCATGCGGTCTGATTACGCAGACTGCTATGTGTGCGGTGAATTGCAATGTATGCAGAGCGAACGAATCGCCCGGGAATCTATTGTTTACAAACGTGCACGTGAATAGCAAGCATTGGCGCACTCGCAAATGGTTGGGCCCTGTATGGAACCAGGAAATAGCAGTGGTTCCGTAAGTGGTGGAAATTAATTGCTTTGTTTATGAATTACACAACCCTTTGCAAAATGTTGGGTATCTATTTGATATCACAAAACGGTACCAAAACATATAATAATATGTTGTTCTTAACCTGGTGGTCCCCTTTAATGTGTGATCATCGCCCGCTTGTACATACTTGAATAATTGCAAGGCAGTACGAAGCTACACATAGCGGGTAAAGAGAAGGGGTAGAGCACCCACGACATTTTCCCCCAGCCTCTTAGGTAACGTCTCAACGATTCGCTTTTGTCACCGCCCCGTAACAAAGTTATTTTAGAATATTAACATACTATCAACAAATGCACGATTGAGTTCCCATACAGGAAATGTTGGGAATCTCCTTAAACAAACCCCCGGGAATGTTTGCCACTCCCTACCATGTCCCTTATATTGGTCAACGTTGGGTTAAAGCTGAATCTATATTAACAACGGTATAGGTATATTGATCACTGTTTGATGCTATGGTGGGCAGGCATGGCGATTTGTCAGGCATCGACTTTGTAAAAATTGAAAACAATTGAAACCAGATATGGTGCCAATAATGAAACCCTAAAACAAACAAATACTAGACTGATATCAGATAATTACTGATGTTGGTAAAAATTGTCTTTGTAAATGATGCCCTATCTAGTAAACCTAGTTACTATGTTTAAAGATGGTGGCAAGAATCCCGATCCGTTTTTCTTGTTTTGTTTTGTTTTGTTTGTTTTGTTTTTTTTTTTGGGGGGCACCCTGTATTGCAAAATATTATAGGTAGTACTATGGCTTTTGTAATACAACTAGCTGTACAGTGCTCAACAACTTTAAGCAGGGGCCGTATGATATTATTGCAGCATAATATGTTATTTGTCTGAATTGTGAACTTCTCCATGTCGATGTTCTATTTTCTATTTATCTTTATTTTAAAAATAACTATTCTAGATATGTTCTTTCTTCATCAATGTAGTGAATTCATATAAATGTCAAAGACTTTTAAAATGGTTTAATTTACCGACATAAATATTACAATTACTTGATCATCTCTGTACCTGTTCTTTCTTCATGAATATCCTCGGATGTATTAAAGTGTCAAGATCTCTCTTGCTGTTTCTTCAGATTCTTTAACAACGGGCCCCGACATAGACATTACCATGAGTTCGATGTCATCAAGAATATACATGTCCTTTACATTCAGCAAGATAGCTGATAGGTAATTTACAAACGCATCATTGGCAGAAGTTGAAGGTTGTAAATTTGCCCTTACTTTCTCCCATGCCTATGGACAAAAGGAAATAAGAGAACGTGTAAAATATATTTCATTTGCAATAATGTTGACAAGGTTGATTCGTTAACACGACATAAGAAATATGCTCTGTCTTGTATGGATCCACATAGATCGTAACGGGTCGCAATTGCTCCCATTATAAGATATTGCTCGGAAAAACCGATATTTGGCCTACGATATGTCCTCTGGGACAGAATTGTTGGTGATGTATTTGATATCTGGCGCAATAAAATAAAAATAATTCGTAAGACCAGGATAGTATGTTAGTAGGAGTGCCAAAGAAGCTCAGAAAGAAACATACACAGAATGAAAGTCCTCCCGTAAACAAGCAATCAACGAGTTCTTAACAATTCAGATTGTCACAAACATTTCCTTAATCATAGTGTACATTTAGAATGAACATTAATGTGTCAATAACTTCATGGCGGAATGAGCACATATTGCAGACAAAATAGTTACATTTTTGAAGTCACAAGATCTTGCACAGGACAACAATATGTGGCTGAACACATTGATTATGTTTTTTTAAAACTTCCATCCACTTTGTTAGTTCTATCCATTCAGATATCTAAAATAGTTTTCCTAACTACCGACCTCTTGAAACAAATGTTGGTTATGAAGTTATGAAGAGTTGCCTAACCGATTAAAGGGAAACTTTTTGTTGTTTTTCATATCGAGAGAGAAGAAACGGCAAAGGACACAAAATCATCTCAACCAGAAATTCATTTTTTCTGAAGACGTGTAATATATGTCCGATCTAATTGCATCATTTTTTTTTAAATATAGGCCACAATATGTTTTAGGTAAGCCAGTAACATGTTTCTGTTTTATATGCCCTACTACTTATATTGTCCAAAATATTGACCTAGTAATACAAATTCAATTATTAGATAATTAAATAATGAAGGCGGATTATTAGTAATTATTTTGTCATTCACGACCCAATATAACGCTCTGCATAATAATGATTTATTTCATTAGAAGATGTTTAACTAATTTCTAGGTCCCTCTCGTATCATTGCAATGTCGTAACCTTAACGTTACGCAAAGAAAATGGCAATATCGGAAATTATACATCATCAGATATATAGCGGTGTACAAATTAACAGGATCGATATATACTCCGCAAAAAAAGAAACTGGACACTTGTATAAGTTGAAATATTTCATATTAATGTACGATAAGGTGTACATGATCATATATCAAATTAAAGGGAATTAGTCCTCTACATGCAGGGTATAACTTAAAGGTGTAATCGTTCAAGCATGAAATGCCATGGTCAATTAACACTAGCAAGGTCTGTTTTCAAAAATAGCAAAACAATGGAGGACCACACCATTCGACTGAAGTGATAGTAAGCGTTTCACTTAAAACAAGATGAGCGGGGCAAGTAAATTATGACATTATTCAACTTATTGTTATGAACAAACTCTGGAAATACAAATTTGTCAATAAAACAGGGCCAGGTTATGAGAGCATTATCATACTGGTCTGTATTACAGGCATGAAGCTTGTCTATTTCATGTGTCCCCTGCAATTTTAACCATATTTACCTAGATAAATGTAATGTTAAAGACTGCCCAAATGTTTGACCAAGGGTGACGTCAGCTTTTGAGGATCTTTGGACTACGGTATATTCTTGAGAAGAATTTATACCATTTTCATGCTGAAATAAGGGCACAAACTGTGGTTTTGACTAATAAAGCTTTGCCCTGGAATTCCCCATTTTGTTACTTTTGGATGAAAATAACACCTATAACGTTCACAATTTGTCTTCATTTATACTTTTTATTGAGATGAAGATAGAAAAGATCACATTTGTAGTGAAAAATTATGCCATCTCATGAATATAGTGTTTTACATTATGCTTATCAGCATTTATATGGTTTAGTGGATGTTCCATTTTTGCTATTTTTGAAAACAGACCTTGGTGTGGTTAATTGACCGTGACAAGTCATGCATGAATGATTGAAGAGGGTAATTTTATCTTTAATTTGATATACAATATCATATATTTTATCGTTAATGAATACGAAATATTGGTCTCACACAAGTGTCCGGTTTCTTTTTTTGCGGAGTATATATCGCAGGATCGATACGACAAAAAATACAGGACCGTTTTTAGGACGTCACAAGATGGGCAGAACGGGTGTTAGCAGACGTTTTCTCATTGAAGATGTACATGACACATGCACGTGTTACAGTGATGTTGTTACTATAATACAGAAATACAGGTTATAATGTACAGCTGAGTCATTATTTAACTTACACAATGTATATATTTAAAAGATCTCACCTTATGGATATCACCAATGTCAAATGTGACGGTCGTTTCTCTGAATTCTTCCTTATGATCTGCTTCGTAATCACTCATACGTTTATGAATGTTTTGCATTATATTTCTCTTGACTTTTGCAGTTTCAGTTTTGATGAAGCGTCATCCAGTTGTTGTAAGAGTATTGATGAATAGCAGTATTTCTTCCTATAATACTTTCCATGTTTAACCGTATTTCGTCTTCCTGAAAATTAAACAAAAAAACAATCATAACTTTTCCTTTTCATCCTTATTTTAAAAAAAGAGAGACATTGGGCCAGTTTCCAATAGTGTTTTGTCGCACAGGGTCTCACACACTCACTGTAATTTGGATTCTAAGAATGAAAAACGAATGCGTCCCTCCATCAAACTATATAACGGTCAATAAAGAAGTTTAACTGATTTAGCATAATATTACAACGATATTGTACTTATTCGTGTAAAGGTATTGTGAAGCCGACATTTGTAAAGGTATGTCACGGAAAAAGATCTCAAAAATTAAGAATATATAATTACATGTAGTCAGTTTAAGCGAGGTTTGGTTATTATGTTTAGTATTCGCTTATGTCGTTGTTATTTGTGCGCGGGTCACGTAGCTAGCGCGGATCACATTCCTTCACAAACATACCAAATGTTGCCAATTTGAAAGTCAACGAGGGTTCGGTTTCAGGATTGTCAACCATTTTGCTGTCACGGTAATGGGTTCAGAAAATAACAGATTCTTTAGAAAACAAAGAGTCAGCAGTTGGGGTATTCTTTATCTATCTAAAGCATTCGACACTTTAGATAATTTTATTTGTTTACATAAGTTGAGACATTATGGTTTTCGGAGAACATCATACAAGCTCATAGAAAACTATTTGATGAATCGGACACAATATGTGGTAATTAATTCCCATAAACCACAAGGTTCGATATTGGGTCCATTATCATTTATATTATATGTTTATGATATTAAGTCGGCATCAGGTATTCTTAAGTTTATTCAATTTGCAGATGACACTAGTTAATTTTGTTCGCATAATAATATATCGTATAAAATACCGTACTAAATCAAGAATTAGTGACGTTCACACATGGTTAAAATGTAATAAGCTTGTTCTTAATCTATCAAACTCTAACTATATTGTAATTTAGTAATTATAAAGGTACTTATTGGCAGAATACATTTTTACGAATAAATAATTATGAGTTAGAGCGAGTTGACCACACAACAATTCTTGGTATTAATATAGATAGGTCTTTAACGTGGAAATATCATATAATTGAAATATGCAAAAGGTTAGCTCGTATAGTTGGTATTATTTATTGATTGAAAGACACACTACTTGAAAATATTTTAATGAATATTTATAATACATTATTTCTACCACATATGGTAATATTGTTTGGGCAAATTATGCCAATGTATATAACAACCGCATCTATGTTATAAAAAAAAAAGAAGGTTATTAGGATGATTACTCACTCACAGTTCATGTCACATTCTCCTCCACTGTGTGCTAAATGTAATACTTTGACTGTGTACGATATTCATAATCTTCAAACATGTGTGTTTATGTATGTGTAAGCAAAAGTTATAACCAACTCATTTTGTACAAGATTTCCCTTTACTTGTAAATATCCATTCTTATTCTACTCGTAGTCATGATGATTTTCATATTCCTCAAGTTCGAACCTCCTTGGCGCAAAGTCATTTGATTATTAATGGTCCTATTACATGGAATAAATTACCTTGTAACTTAAAGGGATAGTTGAGTTTTGGTATAGAGGGCGCTACACAAAATAATATTTTTGTGAGATAATGAAAAACTGAGTGTCAAATTCGAAAGAGCATACAATTATAATGACAGAATAAACTTTATTTGAACAAAATCGTTTCAGAAATGGCTGAAATATCCAAAAACATAACAATTGGTAATAATGTGGGGCCCCAAATTTATTCGATAATTTTGAACCAGCCGTTACATTTTTGTAATGCTTCCTCTTTTAAACAATTTACAAAAGAGTTTTTTTTAATAGTTGGTGATTAACTCTCTATATAATCACTATTTTAACAAAACACCACATGCACAATACGTTATTTAAAAATGGTTGAAACCGATGAGTGTTTAGAATACGCCCTCTTGAGTTTCAACGGCTCGTTTTGAATGATTACAGGCTTTCTATTTAGTCATTTGTAATTTTGTATTCCTTCCGAGCATGTTGGAGTTATAACTATTAGTTTGTAAGAGTAAGTGGTGCA